>JABUQX010023518.1:25000-37712 GCA_015478945.1 Trachelipus rathkii
AATTTGCAAGAGTGGTAGGAGAAGGAGAGTTTTTCCATTTCCGATAGGTATTGTCTCTATCCTGGATAGTAAGAGAACAGGTGCCATCGAACCACGGATTTTGAGGAGAAAAAAATTTAGAAAATGGAATGAACCTGCTCATTCCCTCGGAGATTACGGCCTCTATTTTTTCAGCAGTCACAGAAGCATCCTCCGAGTCAAAAGAGGATTCATACCAAGGGTAGGCATCAAAAAAGCGACTCAATACCCTCAACTATCCCGATTAAAGTGCCAGAAAGGACGTTTAGGGCATGGTGGAGCTGCTGGAGAAAAAGTATTTTGATTAAGAGCTAGAAGATTGTGGTCAGAGTTACTGATAGGAGGGAAAATTGTGTATTTGTAAAGAGAAGTGGTGAAGCATAGGCTAAGATTGTTCAAGAATTGGTTGAGACGATCTGGGATGTGTGTAGGTTCCTTAATTATCTGTTCCAGATCGTGGAGAATACTGAATATCCTGGCCTCATTCCCACCGGTATCAGTATGAGAGGAGCTCAATCACTCAGTGTGGTGTACGTTGAAGTCCCCAAAGTACATGACTCAGCACTTGGATGGGAAGAAGCAACAGTCTCTTGAGAAATAGTAAGATATTTAAAAAGAGTCGGAAAATATGTTCTATTAGGAGAGCAATAGAAGAAATACAAGATAATTGTAGTAGTAGGAAGAAATATCTTAAGCCATAGAATATCATAGTTAGGAGATTCAAGATTTTAGAGACGTGTTACAGGAATATTAATGTTTATACAGGCACAGACTCTACCATTTTAAAGGAAAATGTGAAAATAGTTGTAGCTAGAGATAAAGAGAGAGAGAAAAATCTCTGGACAGTTGGGTCTCAAACAGAAGTAAGAGGTTAGGTTGGGAGTTAGAAAGGTGATACTATGCCACGGACGATCCCCCGTTGACGCCCACCCACACCCCCACTTCCACACAGTCCTGTCATTCGTATAATCACGCACGCACTCACACAAATTTACGTACACACAACACTACACACACACACACACACACACACACAAAAAAAAAAAAAAAAAATACTAGAGAACTCCAGTAAAACTTTGAAAATAAAATTTATGATAATTTACGATTATAAAAATGCAAGGCAGAGGCTAAACCGTATTTACAATAAACATATAAAATATGAAAAACCTAGAAAGTTAAAATCACTCACGCACATAGGCAACCACACAAATTTGCGTACACAAAGAAAAAAAATACTAGTTATCAACACAAAAGTAAAGGCTAAATATATATAAATTAAAATAGTAGTTACACAAACAGGTAAATGTTACGTCAAATCCCAAGTTTAAAAAAAAAAAAAAGAGAAGCACTAAAAACTTACGTTCAAAAGAGGAACGAAGAAAAAATATAACCTAGTACTGGCTAAATAAAATACGTATTATTTTTATTTAGACAATGCTAAAAACTAACTATGACTATCTAACACAAACTAAAAAGCTCCAAAATCAAAAATTAAAACCAATAACTTATCTTTATAAGGTTGCATCTTTCTTTTTTTTTCTTTTTTTTTATAGTTAACCACCACTCACGGGCCGAGCCCTTTTCAAGGAGGGGGCGGAAAATAAAACATTAAAAAAAAACACCCAATTCTCAGCCTAAGGCAAATCTCTCAGGTGAGCGCAGACGTGGGCTTTAAAGAGAGGAAGATTAAATATAGTTGGAAAAACAGAAGAAGGCAAGGAGTTCCACAGAACAGAAGTAGCAGGAAAGAAAGAGGCACCACAACGAACAAGTCTGGGGTTCTCAATACTCACGCAAAACTCATTCGAGAGCAAGGCACCCCTTGTATTGCGAGGGCGACGCAATGGAGGTGGAATGCGAGTGGCCAACTCCCCTTAGCATCTACCGTTGTAGTACCTTATAGAAAAGAGAAAGTGCGCAACGTCACGTCGCAGAGATAGAGGTCAAGAGAGTTAGAAAGTGGGGGAACGTTATTAATCTCATAGCTTTAGACTTCAACCCTATCCAATAGATGGGTGGAGCTGGTGCCCCCCGCAAATGTGAGGAACAGTACTCCATTACAAGGCGTAATAATGGCCCTTTATACAACTGGAGAGCTGTGCAGAGGTTAAAAAAAATCCCGCAATCTGAACGGAACTCCCCAGCTCCTGTAGAGGACCACCCCAGTAACCGTCATAATATGAGGTTTCCAAGACAATTAATTGTTTAGGTTAAGACCAAGGAATGATTCACAGGTGAGACGTTGGAGCCGTCGAAGGAAATAGGAAAGATGGGAGGGTGTTTTTGAAAAGGAGATGTAGAGAAGTTGAGTTTTTAAAGTAGTTGAATTTACAAGCGCTCTGACGGGTGACCCCATTGGGAAATCCCTATCCAGGAAATTCGACAAGATTAGATCGGAAAGTCTGAAGACGAGAGAACTTAGAAGCCAAAAAAGAGGGAGCAGATTTGAAGTGAGTAGAAGTAGTGGAGGAGTTGAGTCATCGGATAAGAGTGAAACATTAGTGGAGAGTACAGTCTGAGGGAGATCGTTTGATGAATAAGTAGGAATAAAGTTGGAGACTAGAAATACTGAGCCTTGCGGAAACACCACATTAACAGGAAAGGAGGAGAGGTTCGCTCCATTCAACGAGTGCTGATATAGAGCGATCGGAAAGAAAACTAGACTAGAGTAAGCAAAGCGAAGGAAGAGAAGGAGGAAACCAAAGGAAGGGAGCTTAGAGGCAGTGACGCGTTGCAAAACTGCGATCAACAAGCTTTGATAGTCAGACGCCATCCATCGCAAGAACTCCCCTATGGTCCCTAAGGGTGAAGACCATAAATCAGTTAGATAGGATATTATGTCACCAGTTGACCTCGAACGACGAAAGCCATACTGTATGATCTGAAAGAAGGGAATAGACTCCAGATGATCTCGAGGAAATGAGAGTAAGGAAGAGTTTTCAAAGATTTTAGGGATAGAAATTACAAGTGAAGAGCTTAGGGCGTATATAGTTTGAAGGTATCAGGAGCGGATGACTTTTTTCGGGATCGGTTGAGAATATTGCGCGCTTTCCAGCACATGAGAAAAGTTATTTAGTATTATAGATCATAGAGAGTAAGAGGTTGAACTGAGGACAAGCGCCAGCTCAAGAAGCACACTTCCCTTCCCATAAACACGGAGGAATTGCCATCCGTGCCCCTAGCCTTCCTGAAGTTTCATAAGATCTCAGGATGCATGCACACGATATGTGTAATCACAGGTTAAAGGACATGGGAAAACCTGAGAGGAGAAAGGAGTAGTTGAGGTAGGGTTGCCAGAATAGTCCAGGGTGGTAGAATTAGATGAAAAAAAAGGAGGCCGAAGAGAATTTGGCCTTTTCAGAAGGAGAGTAGCAATAGAACCGTCAGAAGCGAATAAGGGGAGGAAGGCAGATTACAAAAGTTGTTATGAGATGTTTTTTGAGCAAGGGGCCAGAAATTTTTTTCAGTACAGGAGAACCAAGCAGGTTGTCGCACTTTCTTTTAGGGGAAGTGCGCTTAGCCTGTCGAATAGTATCCCGGCCAACGGATTCGAAGCAGAATGGAAAAATATAGTAAGAGTGATAGAGAGAATGAGAGTTTTCCATGCCCGATACGTCTAATGTCTCTCCTCTTGAATGGCGCAGCAGAACTAAGCTTCCTTCGAACTCATGGATTTTTGGGAGAAAAGATTATGTTTTGAAGATGGATTGAACCTGCCATCCCATCCGATGATTACTTGGCCCCACCATTTTCAGCTGTGTGTACGAGGATCCTTCGGGTCAAAGACAGGATTCATTCAATGTAGTTAAGTTAGACCAAAAAACAACGCAATTCCCCCCAATCTGATTCTTCACATATTAAAACCATAATAGTAGATATAAATTATAGAACAGGTGGAGCATCTTAATTGTGCAAGACATTTAATAGAAAAAGTAACATAAACTTAAACCGCTTATGGAACAATTTTCAACCCATTAGAGTTCCGGTAAATCCACGGTGGGTAAATCACATCCTATCACCACAGAATTTTAACTATACTCTCTCTCTCTCTCTCTCTCTCTCTCTCTCTCTCTCTCTCTCTCTCTCTTCTTCTCCTCTTCTCTCTTTCTCTCTCTTCTCTCCTTGGAAAGTTTTTCTGTGATAAAATAATGACCATAACAGAAAAATAAATTAGTGAAAAATTGAGCGAGCAAGACACCCAATCTGTAAGGATGGGATCTTATAAGCTCCAATTTTATTTTATTTATTTTTATTTCATTATTTTCTCTTGAATGAAATAAACAAATTAAAAAGATGATATAATTGGATTCATCTTTTTTCTTTTCACGTTCCAATTACGCATTTACAAACACAAAAATACGTTAATATAAAAAGGTATATGTTACATATTCATGTTCGTCTATATCATTACAAATTGCATACGTTTTAACTGCAATAGCAACAACAACGGCAATTTTAACAGCAACCGCAACTGCAATAACAACAGCAACAGCAATTTCACAATTACAATAGTACCGCAGCTGCAATAACAACAGCACAGTAACAGTAACAGCAACCACAACTGCAATAGCAACAACAACAGCAATTTCAACAGGCAAAGCAACTTTTTTTTTTTACAGATAAACACCACCGCTCACGGGCAGAGCCCTAATCTAGGAGGGGGTGTGTACTCCATTAACGTCCGAGCAGGATGAAGCCAAGCCCAAGGAGAGAACAGCTCACATTCTCCCACCCGGCCAGTTGCGAACCTGGGACCCCCACTTTGTTTGGGGAGTGCTCTACCACTGAGTTACCGGGGGCATTAAAAACAGCAACAGCAATCTCAACAGCAAACGCAACTGCAATAACAGCAACAATTTCAACAGCAACCGCAGCTGCAATAACAACAGCAATCGCAACTGCAATAACAACAGCATCAGAAATTTTAACAGCAACCGCAACTGCAGTAACAACAGCAACAGCAACAGCAATTTCAACAGCAACCGCAGCTGCAATAACAAGTCACTCATCAAAATCGCAACTCCATCTCTCCCCCTCTCATCTCTCTCATCTCTTTCTCCTCTCTCTCTCTCTCTCTCTCTCTCTCTCTCTCTCTCTCTCTCTCTACATAATATATATATATATATATATATATATTATAATTAAATATATATATATATATATTATATATATATATATATATATATATATATATATATATATATATATATATATATATATATATATATATATATATTATATATATATTATATATATGTATATACATATTATATATATATATATATAATATATAATATTATATATAATATATATATTATATATATATCTATAAATATAATAATATATATAAATATATATATATATATATATATAATATATATATATATATATATATATATATATATATATATATATAATATATATATATATATATATATATATATATATATATATATATTATTATATATATTATATATATATCATTATCGTAAATTACCTCCTAGGAAGAATGCAATGACCTTGTAGCTTACCAAGTATTTAAGTTAATAGTCTAAGGTTGATTGGCACAACACAACTTTTAAGAAAAATACTATCTTCCCCTTCATGCGAAACAATGCGAAACAATGAGAAACAATGCGAAAATGGATTAGCATCGATCCCATCAATTCCCTGAACGTTGCGTTTACCATTAGACCACAAACACAAACACACACACACACACACTACACACACACACACACACACACACACACACAACACAGACACAGCACACACAAACACACTATATATATATATCTATATTAATATATATATAATATATACCTATATATATATATAATATATATATATTATATATATATATATAATTATATATATATATATATATATATATGATATAATATATATTTATATATACTATTATTATTTATATATTATTATATATATATATAATTAATATATATATAATATATATAATATATATATATATATATTATATATACATTGGGAATTATATATATATATATATATATATATATATATATATAATTTTTATAAGTGGGCACTGCTAACTCGATGGATTTAGTACTTTTCGAGTCTTTAAATCAAGAGGTATCTTGAAATAAAAATATATAATATATTATATATATATATATATATATATATATATATTATATATAACTGTAATAATATATTTATATATTATTTATATATATATATATATATATATATATATTTTTATATATATATATATATATATATATATATATATATATATATATATATATATATATATATATATATATATATATATATATATATATATATATATATATATATATATATATATATACGGTATATATATATATATATTATATATATAATAATAATATATATATATATATAATATATATATATATTATATTATATATACATACATATATATATATATATATATATATAGATATATATATATATATATATAAATTATATATTATATAATATATATATATATATATATATATATATATAGGTAATATATTTTTAATACACCATATTTTGAAAATAGGTACATAAAAATGAAGAATATATATATATTATATAATATATATATATATATATTATATATATATATATTTATATTATATATATATATTATATATATATATCATACTATAATATATATATATATATATATATATATATATATATATATATATATATATATATATATATATATATATATTTATATATATATATATATATATATATATATATATATATATATATATCTATAAACATTGCTATTTTTAGGAAATCTGGTCTTTATAATAAAAAGCATAACTAAAGCTCTGAACATCTTGGATATAAATAAATAAAGTTTTGAAGAAAAAAAATGTTATATTAAATATACTTTTTTTCAGATGGACTGCGAGTTTTTATATAATAAAGGTTGTTATTGGTTAAAAAATAAATAAATAAAAAATAAAACACATTAAAATTGTTACAATTACGGTAATGTTAGTCGATGTTTCGGGGAAAACTGATTAATCCCATCATCAGGACACTTACAAGCAGTAAACAATGATTGTTAACCGAAAGGAACTTGATAGCAGGTAACCTTTAGAGTCTATAAAAGTATTCAACTAGCACATAAAACTTGGTTGTTAAACACTTTGTTAAAATTAGAACAACTATCAGTGGAAAGGGCCACTGTCGTTATTGAGTGACGGGTTGAAAGTGGGAGTGTAAATGGAATCTAAAACTTTCAGGTCATGTAGTTGGTTGGTTTTGGGTAAAATAGTAAAGTTGGTTAGATTTATAGCGTGAGATTTTCTTGAGACTGGTGGTGAGTGGAAATGTGAAAAAATTTCAGTTCCGGCCAAACAAACCCTATGATCTTCTATAACGGAGAGCTGACTAAGAGTACTACCAATGCAAGTGCTAGTACAAGCATCAGAAGAGTATTTGTAGACAACAGATGATAAGCAAGGAAGCAGGTAGAGAATCTTTGTGACTTAGGAGAGAACCTGTAGAAGAATTGGTGGCTATTCTGGATATTCAGTGGGTGAAGGGTGAATCAGTTTCCATTAAACACCCAAACACTTATCCCAACCATAACAACCCCTAACGCGCACATTACCGCGTACTTGGCAATAGTTGTGGTTAGCCAAAAGTTAAAAGATCGTAAGTTACCAAGAGGTTTATGAGGTTGGGTCGCGCCCACCTTCGTTATGCGACTGTGGTAAAAGAAAAATAATGCTGTAAGTAGTAGGAAGGGGATTCCGGAGGCACATTTTGGCCTTGATTTACCCCACCTGACCTTGACCGACCTATCCTCTTTTACCCCACCTGACCTTGACTGACCTTGACCTTTTTTGATCTTGACCTTTTTTGGGCAAAATTTTTTACCCTTGCCGCTTTGACCTTTTTTGACCGTTGACCCTTTTTTTGGCGCGTTAACCTTTTTGAAGAACCCACAATTTTTACGGGCCAACCCTTTTGTATTCCCAGGAGTGCAATTTTGGCAACCCTAAATTTTTTGGCAACCCTAATTTTTTCGGCAACCCTAATTTTTGGCAACCCTAATTGTTTTTTTCGGCAACCTTCAGTTTTTGCCATACCCGTTCGAAGAGGTTGCGCGCAAACGGTGCGTAAGCAACGCGTTGTACGATGTTCCCACCGACTAATTTTTTTCGACCTAACCACCTTGGGTCTTCCAGGGTCAACTTTGGCCACCCTAGCATTTTTGGCCACCCTTTAGGGGCTTAGCCTTTTTTTGATGTCTTAGACCGTTTTTTGTCCTTGGACCTTTTCTCGCAAAGCTTGCCAGATACGATGGGTCAATTTGGCCCACGCTAAAATTTTGGGCCGCAACTCGTGTCCCACCCTTCACATATTTCGTTCCTAACGCTTGAACGTATGTATGGGAGTTTCTATCCTAACTTGAAAGCACCTACACAACCCACACACCACGACACAACACACAGCCGACACAGCACAACACAAGCACAGCCACACACACGACTTACACTTATACACACATTCACTATGAACACTTATAACACACATTCACAATGCACTTACATGTACCCATAGAACACTTACATGTTACACTCTATAGCACAGCGTACAAACACACTACCGAGAACACCTTTGGTCTTTCATGGGCGCCAGATTATTGGCCCACCCTAATTTTTGGCCCATAACCTTAATTTTTGCGGTAGCGCCTAATTTTTTCGGACCAACCCTTTGGTCTTCCATGGGACAATTTTGAGAACCCAAAATTTTTCGGTCAACACTTTTGTATTTCCAGGTTACGATTTGCTGGCATTGAGTAGACTTTTTTTTTACCTTGTACGCTTTGTTGAAATGGGCTTTTGATGGTTCCCATCACCGTAAAAGAAGTATCTAGGGCATGTTCTATTAGTGTGTCGGCTATGAGTATTCTATGAGTGCCAGGTGAGTGCCAGGTGAGTGCGAAGTAAGTGCCAATGAGTGCCAATGAGTGCCAAGTGAGTGCCAAATGAGTGCCAGAAGTAAGTGCCACATAGTGCCAAGTGATGCCACATAGTGCAAACTGAGTGCCACTTTTTTCCAAGCCTTTCCCTAGCCTGCCCCCTGAGCCTAGAATAAGCCCTAAATATGGGTGTCTAACCTGAGGTTATGAGAAGGTATGAGGATTCGTTGGTTTTGTATAGATACAACAAGCTGCCTAGGATGCTTCCTACTATGAGTTAATCTTTTTCTAGCACTTATAGCCCTATATATACTATATATATATATACTATATATTATATATATATCATATAATAATATATAATATATATATAATATTATATATTTACTTGGCACCACACACCTGACCACACATACACTACTGACACTTAGTACACAGCAATTCACTATGACATCATTCATACAACACTATCGACACTTAATAGAGCACTTACAACCTCTCCATAGACGACTTACACTAAGCCCAATACTACCACTTACACCTCACACTCAACCATAGACACTTTCACTTACATACATACACACTATGACACTTATAAGCGCTTAAACACACACACCATAGACACTTACACTGAGCCCGTATACACTTTACGGCCTCACACACACACACACACAGATACACTTAGCACAACTTGACCACTTCACACTGGCAACATCACACTCGATATTTTGATTCTGTCCGACTTTTGATGCCTCAGCCATTGGATGGCCTCAGCATATGAGCCCAACTTTGAATGCCTGCCACTTGATGGATTGACTGCGCAGCAATTGATACATTTTCTAGAACCCTTTTCTAGCCTTTTTCTACCCTCCATCATAAGAAGCAGAGCCTAATATGGATGTCTGCCCCTAAGATCATAAGCTGAACCAACCAGGCTGCAGCAATGAGTCCCTCAGCGTGAAGACCCCACGACCCCGCAACCGCGCAGGTGCGAGTCCCGCAGCGTACCCGCGCCCGCCGGCGTCGCGCCCGCAGGCGCAATATTCCCTGCCCCGCCGCGTGCGCACCCAACAGGGCGCACAATATTGTCCGCGTACCCGCCCGCACGCGCGTGCGCCCCCGCAGCGCGGCAATATTCCCAGCCGCGAAATGAAAAATATATATTATAACTAATGAGTCATTCGATCTTTTATTTCATACTTAACACCATTTTTATAAAAAACATTTTTTCGCGAACCGTAAAACCTGTAACATCATTCACAGACATCTTGTTATATCTTTAACTTAATACTTTTTAATTTATAAGATTTTTAAAAATTGTGATGTAAGCAAGAAATTTGTATTAAAAAAACAGTTACGACTACAGTACCATTAAAGCACGTAAATCATAAATCAATAGAGGTGTATACACTAGACCCCTAAAGGGAATTACGTCATGCTTTTGTTTTACTGTTTTACTGCTTTAAACTCAATATGTTTTACTGCTTTCAAAACTCACATTATTTATTAAGAATTAACATCACCTTAAAGCAGTAATTCAGTAAAATCAAATAGAGGTGTTTTACATAGAAACAAGGGGTTAGTATGCTTTTGTTTTACTGGTTTACTTACCGCTTTAACTCATATGTTTTACTGCTTTAAATCATATGTTTATTAACCATTGACATACCTTAAAACAGTAAATCAGTGAAAATCAACTAGCGGCGTGTTACATAGGCAACAAGGGGAAATTAGTATGCTTTTGTTTTACTGTTTTACTGCTTTAACTCAATGGTTTAACTGACTTTTAACTCAATATGTTTTAGCCTGCTTATAGCTCATATATTTATGTAACATTAGCGTACGCTTAAAGCAAGTAAGATCAGTAATCAATAGAGGTGTGGACCTAGCAACGAACGGGATTGAGTATGCTCTTGCTTTTAACTGCTTTACTGCTTTAACCTCTTTATACTGCTTTATCTCATATGTTTTACTGCTTTACATCATATGTTTATTAACACTTTCACTCATATATTTATTAACATGTTTTTTATTTATTTTTTTAATACTTTTTATTTTATTATTATTTTTAATTGTACTTCATTCTACATTGTTATTATTATTTTAGAATTTTAGATTTAACGATACACACGGCACACACACACACAGCACACCACACACCACACACACACTTACACTTATTCACACATTCACGTATAATTTATAAAACAATTTTATTTTTTATTTTTTATTAATTATACTTAGGGTTATTTACATGTCATGGCCTATATGTATTAATTATTTCAGAGGGCAACACATACGACCACCACACACACACACCACACACAGCACACACACACACACACACCACACACCACATATCACACACACGGCCCCACTCACTTACACAGCATAAACGTAATAACTTTATTAAAACATTGTTATGTTTTAATTAACACGTACATTTATATTACTCATCTCAAGTATAACTAAAATTATTTCAAGTTTCTTAAACTTCTATCATAAATGCAATCATTAGTCTTTGACACAAAGACATTTATTAATTAACCTGCTTAATGACTTTTTGTTTATAAATTTTATAAACTATCAGTTTGTATAATAACCTTTTACTAAAAAGATTTTATGAAATTTTAATTAAAACAGTATATTGGTTACGTACCTGTAAAGCAGTAAATCAGTAAATCAGTAAGGCCAGCCCCTAGCGCCCCTCTACACCAAGCTATGCCACGTTCTGTTCTATTGACTTACTGCTTTACATCATCTTTAACCATGTAATACAGGTATGAAATAACAAAATAAAGTTCTATCTCCTGCTAACACATAACATGGTATTTTATTTAAAAATCATTCTAAGTTTTTACTTAAAAATAACAATTATTCACTTACATTTATATTATTTCGCCTCGATGTTGAACTCAAAAATATTTTCAAAGTTTTCTTTAAAATAAATTCGGATTTCTCTTTATTAATTATTACTTGATGTAATCTAAATGTAGCATTTGACGAATACATCACGAAGAAAACACAACAACCCCGCGCACTCCTTACAGATACGATACTGACCTCCCTCTGTAAAATGTGTTGAAATAACTACTTGTTACGGCCTACAATTTAGGCCATAATCCTTTTTGTATACCCGGGGCGATTTAAGGCCTACATCTCCCAGGTCAAAATATAGTTCAAACTGACCGTTTTTTCCTGTGAAAATGTGGTGCGAAATAACATACGTTAGGCCCTAAATTCTAAGGTCTAAAATTTAGGATAAGCCTTTTTTGTATCCCAGGCTGATTTAAGCCTAGTACCAGGTCAAAAGGTAATTCGCGTATAAACTAAAATCTATTGTTATTATTATTATTTTTATAAACTATATTTCAAACTGACAACATGCTGATGCGGTAACGATCCTTTAAGTGCAGGTAACGCAAGGAACATGTTGTTCCTTACTTTGTGATTGGTAGAGTAAATCCCTTAATCTCTATATGAAACTCCGTATGTGATTGGTCGAGATTAGCTTTTTATCGGTCGCTTTTGAAAAAATTAACTTTGATCTCTTTAAGAACTTGTAATTTGAGGCAGGCTTGTGTTTTATTATCCTTTTAGACCGCAAGACTCATTTTAAAAATCATAGCCATTTTAGTCTGTTAATGCGGTGCCGACAAGTTATCCTGACTTTGTACATTAAAATGAGTTTTATTTTTTGCTAGTGGTATATCATATTTCATAATAAAACGCTTA
>JABUQX010023519.1:0-2500 GCA_015478945.1 Trachelipus rathkii
AAAAAAATAATAACTACTCAAAAAACAAATATAATAAATAAAAACAACTAAATATAATAATAACCATTATAATAATAATAATATAATGATATAATAATAATAATAATAATAATAATAATAATAATAATAATAATAATAATAATAATAATAATAATAATAATAATAATAATAATAATAATAATAATAATAATAATAATAATAATAATAATAATAATAACTCAATATAAAATCATACTATATACAATAATAAAAACATAATAGATCAGAAACTCCAATAATAATAAACTAATAATAATTAGTAATAATAATAATGAATAATAATTAATAATAATAATAATAATAATATAATAATAATAATAATAATAATAATAATATAATGTAATAATAAAAGCACTACTGATGTTGATGTTGTTAATGTTAATGTTAATGTTACTGTCAATGTTAATGTTAATGTTAATGTGAATTAATTTTAAAACTAATATTAAAATTAATTTTAATTTTAAAACTAATTTTAATTTTAAAATTAATTTTAGTTTTAATTTTAATTTTAATTTTAATTTTAATTTTAATTCTAATTCTAATTCTAGTTCTAATTCTAATTCTAATTCTAATTCTAATTCTATATCTAATTCTAATTTTAATTTTAACTCTTACACAAATTCAATTTTATAAATAGTAAATTTAAAATATAAAGAGAAGAGACGAGACGAGACAGAGCAGCAGAGAGAGAGAGAGAGAGAGAGAGAGAGGAGAGAGAGAGAGACGAGAGAGAGAGAGAGATCAGAGCACAGCAGAGAGAGAGAGAGAGAGTCAGTGATAGCATACTAACTCAGCCAAACCACACAGCGATAAATTACCAAGAATACAGCATATATATATAAGGTCATTTATACTTCACAGCATGCAACTAAATAGTTACGACCTAAACTTATTCTAATAACGTGCATATTCACACTCATCCCAGACACATCTTACAGACACCACCTTTTATCCACATGCATTATAAAATACTGATATGCCAGCACCCTCTTCTAGACAAAATGCCTTACAGACATTCTATCCCTTATATCCCATATGTGTGTGAAAGAAGAGAATTGCGCTCACATCGTATGTCTGCTTGCCGTAGTGGCTATTAAGGGACTGGTGGTAGTTTGATAGGCTGCCCACTACCACTTATCTTTTGGCCAAGAATGCTATAGTGCATGCCGCGAGAAGGTCGTGGATCGCGTGCGCGCCTCCTCCTACGGCGAAACTGTATGAAATAAACAATATAGGTACAAAACTCGCGAACATCGCCAAAGAGGAAATAAAACCCTCTGAAGGAGCAAGAGGAGAGAAGTGAGGAAAGGGTGATGATATATTTATCAGAAAAAGGCAGTAACCGTATTGTTCACAATGTTACTCAACACCAACCACAAGCACAAAAAAAGATCGCACAGGAAACACGGGAAACAATGAGTAGTGTACAGTTACAGCTCGTCAGTGAGATACGTGTAGTGTAGATGTAGTAGTAGTGTAAGCTGTAGTGTAGTGAAGTGTAGTGTGGTGTGGTGTGGTGTGGTGTGGTGTGGTGTGGTGTGGGTGTGTGTGGTTGTGTGTGTGTGTGTGTGTGTGGTGTGGTGGGGTGTGGTGTGGTGTGGTGTGTGTGGTGTGGTGTGGTTGGGTGTGTGTGGGTGTGGTGTGAAATGTATTTGTGCTGGTGTGGAAGGAATGAGAGGTAGAGGGGCGGGGAGGAGAAGGAGTTGCAATTCTGATGAGTGACTTGTGGTATTGAGTTATGTAGATTTTGTGTGTGTCGTTACTAGAATTCCTACAAACATAGGTTAAGTTTATAGTTTGAAAGGTAAAAGGGTATGGTGTTGTTGGCGATATATTGTACATTCTGAGGGTAATGTTGAAAAAGAGTACGATTTTCTGGATAAACTGAATGATGTTTTGGATGGCGTGAGTAGGAGCTTCAGATTGATTGTGTTGGGTGCACCTAAATGGCTAGATAGGTGATCATATAATGGAATGGTACTAACATGGTAGTTTAAATGATGTCGGGAGAAAATGAAATGGTCAGAACTAGGGTGATTATAGATTTTGTGAGGAGATAGGTATGTGTGCGAATAATACTTTTCTTTAACACACAGAGATATCACATCAGTATACACAGTTGGTTGTACGGTAGAGTGGTATGAAGTGAAAAGTATGATTGATTTTTGTGCTTGGATACCGATAGACAAGCGAGAATTTGAGATAGATATTGAGCAAATATAATCCTCAGTGACGGCTAGAGTATAGGATAAACGCTATCATAAATCAGATATCCATCTCGATTGTTTTATCGTAAATTAGTTTCTCATCTGAGGGCACCATAGGATAGGAGAAGAAAGCTCGACATAAACAAAGATGGGTACAAACCAATATAAGAGCGCGAATAAGTGAAACAAAAGTAGTAAAGAGGATAAAATATTTACACGAGACTTATGAGCCAAAGTAATACTTGAATGATTGA
>JABUQX010023519.1:15000-17500 GCA_015478945.1 Trachelipus rathkii
ACCTAGAGGCCGAGAGACCCGACATGATATCAATGCGGTCTACTCTAGGGGTGTTCGTTAGTTTAAATCATAAAACTTATATATATATATTTATATTTATATATATATATATAATATATATATATAATATATATATATATATAATATATATATATATATATATATATATATATATATATATATATATCTCAAATGTTTGAATTTTATTTAATTTTTCATAAATTTTATTTTAAACAACACATTTAAGTTAATATATACGTAACTATATAAACAAATATTTCATTTTTGAAAAATTATTTTATGTAAATTTAGCTCAAGCCAATGTCCTTCTTACGTGTTCGAACAAACTATATTTATATAGATGGGTAACAACGATATCCGATAACTTACGATTATCGGAAAAAACAATCGATATCTGATAACATTACCTCAAACCGGACTATTACCTAGTAAATTTGTTAAAAAATTGTAATAAACTAAAACTATTTCCCTACATTTAAACTGTTTTCAGTGTAAAGAGGCGAGTCCAACTTTAAGCAAATGTTCGATTATTTTAAGTTTCCTTAATCCTTCTATCTACATTGCATATATACATATTTAGTGCCCCTAGTTGTAACCTAATAGGCTACGACATTCTCCTTTTGAAAGTTTTGTTCGGTATTTGTGTCGCCGTAACCTATTTATGCGGCCACTTGGGACATACGATTGGATTTTTACTCTTGTTATTATGTTTTAGACATTTGTCCTTAGGTATTTTTTGGGAAATTTTTGATTACTGAATTTTGGACAAAATTTCATTTCATTATTCTCATCCAATGAGTCTAAACCTTCAATCAATAATTTCTATGTAAAATGGAAAAGAAATTCTGTAGCTTAAACTTCAGAGCAAGGTTAACTGATGCACCGAGTGTGATGTTGTGCCTTACGGTGTGGTGGACCTTTGCCCCGGTGTGGTGAGGAGCACCTTGAAAAAAAATATAGAGATGCGGTGTTGCGTAAAGGAAAGGATTAATTATTCTGTGCTGTGTGTAGTGCGTTTACTCTGGTGTGATGTTGAAAATTCTGGTGTTCGGTTAAGCTTACTTCAGAGCTATTGTAATTGATAAATTTTGTTGGTTCAGATTCGAAGCAAGGTTTGAAAAATCCATTGTATAAGAATAGTCATAACCGAAATCGGGATCGAAATCGACAATTCTTAATCTTAGGCTCTGAATAGAATCGGAATCGATATCGGAAGGGGTATTGGAATGGGCATCGGAACCGGTATCCTAATTTGTATCACAGATTAAAAATAGCCAAAATCTGAATCGAAACATAAGTCGATTTTTTTTCAGATTCCATAGTCCTGGTAAAATTGTTTTATTATTATGGTTTTGAGGTATTAGAAAACACACCTGTTGTTACCAGACCATAGACCAAAAGATTGCAACGCTTTTTAGGGTTAAAAAGTATTAAAAAAATTGTCGTTTTACTAACCTTACTTTAAATACTAATGAGAAAGATTCCTGGTAGTTGTCAATAATTATTAGATCAATAATGAATAAACCTAAACTTTTCCGTATTCGAAACGTGTTAAACATTTGTATAGAATGCAGTTCTCGTCTAAATTATCGACAAAAACTAAAAACATTTCCTTTCAGAGAGTGATAAGCCAAACTTTTTCTTGATCTTGATCAAAATAGGTCTAAACAGAGGTTAGACATTACATTGTTTACTTTCAGTTTTCAACTAATACAAATTAAAACAGGAAGGAAGGTCGAGTTAAAAGGATCGAGATCTAAAGTAACAGATGAAAAACAAAACCAGTAATAATGATCTTTCTTTGATAGCTCTAATGAACTGAAATGAAGGGTAACCACTCAAAAGGAGGGTTTGATTTTTGCTCTGGGGTGAGCCCCATTTCATCCCAATCTTAAAATGGACCCCAAATTCTTAATTTTCGGCCGATTTTGATCAAATATATAGCAAACCGCAGCTTTTTCTGACCTCTAAAACGTCGTTTTTAGGTGTTTTTCTGTGTCTACACTAAATTCATTTCTTTTGTATTTTTTCTTTTTTGGAAAACCTTTTTTTTAACATTTTTTCCATTCACCTCCTAAAAAAAATTTCAAAATGACTTCAAACTTGAAATATGCAAAGATTGAACTATTGTCTATTAAATAAAATATGTTGGAAAAAAATATTGAATTTTGACCCCAAATCTGAGCAATGGTGAATTTCAAAATTGTAAAAGAAGTTTTTCCCCTCATCCGATCTGAATTTTCAGGGTGTTTTTAGTTGGAGGAGATGCACATTACTTAGTAAGGTAATATTTTTGTATATGCAATAGTTTTGGATTTGTCCTTCGAACAAATTTTAAAAAAAAAAAATTAATTTTTTTAAAAAAAAAATCTTTTGAGAATGCAAAAAAAAATTTATCTAAGTAAAAATGATGTATCTTACCCGACTCTATACTCCCTGAAAATTTGATGTTGATCGAACCAGTAGGAAAAAATATCTC
>JABUQX010023519.1:22500-30000 GCA_015478945.1 Trachelipus rathkii
CTGTAATCATTATTAAGATATATTTATATATTCAAACTTAAGCCCTAAAGTTTATCAACACACGAGATTTATTTTAAATTTTATTGATAATTATATATATTAAAACAAAGATAAAAACATAGTTATTATAATACTAGCTTTCGTTCCCTAATCTTTCAAATGATCATACTTGAAGAGGTTTCATTTGAAGTATTGGGGACGAAAGCTATTATTATGTAACATGTTTTATCTGTTTTAATATATAATTATCAATAAAAATTTAAATCTCGTGATACTATATCTTTGAATATATATCTTTATATATATATAATATATATATATATATATAGCGTATATATATATATATACGCCTTATATATATATAACTTAACATATACGCCTATATATATATATATATATATATATATATACCGTACATATATATAATAACGCGCTGCTCATATATATACCATATATGCCCGCCATAACCAACCAACCAACCAACAACTCCATGTATAACCATATATATATAACCGCCTGCCCTTATTGCCAGCCTATGTAGATGGCACGTTTATCGAAAAGAAACGACATAATGAAATAAGGGTTGTAGCTTCCGCAGAGTTACTTCGGATTTTTTTTTTGCCTCGGGGCAAATTGATTGTAACTAAAGAATTTACGTCCAAAGGAAACATATTTGTGGTTCATGAAGAATTCTTAGGTTAAGAGTCTGTTGAAAGCATTAAAGGAGAATTTATAGCTGATGTAATACTATGAAAGCTGAAAAGAATAGTGACTATTTGATTGAACAACGTTATGATGGTGCAGAAGCAATGAAGAAATGATTCAGTGATGTTTAAGCTATCAAAAATTTTCAGCGGCGTTATTTTTTGATTGTTGTTCTTATCCATAATAATTACAGCATATTAAAAACTTTATGGCACAGCGAATGCAACTAGGTACTATTTTAGGTTGCCAATGCGGACTACTATTTTAATAGAAAAAAAATAAGAAAGATTTTTCTAGACACAAAATGAACAAAACTCACACGAATGAGCGATAAATGTTTGGTGTAAAGTTATGATATAGTGTTAAGATCTAGAGAAATTTTTAAATCACTTGTTGAAACTTTAGAGTAGCTTGAATGGATCAAGATATTAAACCTTCTTAAAAAAAATTCAGATATTTTTCTTTGTAATCAAAAGCAAATTTGTTATACGTTTATTTACGATTTTAACTCTTCTACACTCTTCAATTATGTATAACATTGCAGTCTCTATAATTAGTGACAGCAGCTGTTCATTATCATATTGAAAATGTGATGTTTGTCTTCAAAGATTTTCAAGCAAATATCGATGAACCATTTTCAAACATTTTGGAAGTTGCAACAGAAGTACTATTGTATTTTGTTAATGGAAAACTAAAAATGCCTCATAAAGATCAATGTAGAATACAAAGATATAGGACAATTTCAATTTCTATTCTTGATGATTTTTCATACCAGTTAGAGAGCAAGTTAGTTAACCAAGGACGTAGCCAAGGGGGGTTGAGAGGTCTGAACCCCCAGTAATTATTTTAACTATCAAAATTTTTTGATGACTTGGGTCTCTTAATTTTACTTTATAAGAATAATAAAAATAATAATCAAAACAAATTTAAGTATATATTAACAGAAATAAGGAAAACAAGTTGGTGGTTCGTGAAGAGTTCCTAGATTTGGTGGCTGTTGAAAGCACAAAAGGATAATCTCTAATGAAGACAATTCTACGAATGTTGAAATAAATTGTGACTTTCTGATTGACAAAGACATGATGGTGTAGCAGTAATGAAGAAAAGTGTTATGTAGAAGTGTTGAAGTTGTCGAAAATAGGAAGTTGCATTGGATGTTCACTGTTATTGACATTCATATGGAGAGCAACACATTAGGAACTTTATTGGCCCAGTGAAAGCAATTAGACATTTTAGTTTACCAAGTTGGAAATATTTTAACGGAAAAAATATGAAAGATTAATCGAGGAACAAAATGAATAAAACTAACACGAATACGGAAATCAAAGTGGGTGGAAAGTTATGGTGGATTGTTACGATTTAGAGAAAAATTTTAAGCAATTGTTGAAACTTTAGAGGAGTTTGAGAGAGATCAAGACATCAAATATTCTTCAAAAATATCAAATCTTTTGAATTCTGTAATCACGAACTAATAGGTTATGAGTTTAATTATGATTTCAATTTTGTTCCACTTCACTTTTTTATGATGTAGTACATTAGTAAAGGCAACTGCTCTTTAATGATTTTAAAAGTGTAATGCTTATTTTAGAAAGATTTTCGCGAAAATATCGATGAAAATTTTTCAAGCGTTGTGGAAGCCGCGACAGAACTTCTGCTATCTGTTAATGAAGAAATGAATTACGGAAAGGAATAGAGCAATTTCAATTCCTCTCCTTGATGATTTTTCAAACCAGTTAGGAAAAAAATTGTAAACCACAGATCCATACTTACCAATATAAAAAAAATTATCTCTTTAATATCTATTAGAGATTTTACTAATTTTGTAAATAAGCTTGATTTATACAGTCACATTGGATAGTTAAGGACTTTATCATAAATCTAATTCACAATGTGCACTCCAGAGAGATATTTTATCCACTCTGAAAAGGCTCAAAACACTCACTTCTACAGGAGAGAAGAGGCTAACAGATCTGGCTATATTGAATGTTCATCATACTTACACTATATAAACGGAGAAGTTATCAAACATTTTGCTGTTAAGAGAGCAGCAATAATAATTTTAAATATAAAAAAAAAAAACTTCTTTTTTTAAACATTGAAATTACTGCAATTGATAGGATATCTATATTATTTCTTTTTATTCACGTATATATATATATATATATATATAGTATATAAATTATATATATGATATATAATATATATATTATAGTATTATATATATATTATATATATATAATAATATATATATATAATATATATATATAATATAATATATATATATATGATTTAATATTTATTATATATATATATATATATATAATATATATATATATATATATTATATATATATATATATATATATATATATATATATATATATATATTATATATTATCTATATATGTATATTTACATGAATTGTAACCACTAACGGCAAAGGCCCTTTAAAAAGGAACGGAAAAAAGATAAATAAATAAATTAAAAAAAAAATAAAAGAAAAACAAAAATTAAAAATAAATGGAAAGTTAACCTCCCTGTCATCCCCTGCCTATTGCAATTCCCTCAGGTTGGGTGCAGACCGGGTACTTAAATGAGGAAGATTGGAATTATTGCAGGGAAATAAAAGAAAGGCAAGGTTCACAAAACAGATGTGCCCTGAACAGAAGGAGTACCACAACGAGGTGATCCTTGAGTCTCCAATATTCACACAATTTTCATGAGAAAACAAGCACCTCTTGTGTTACGAGGGAGACGCGAGTGTAGAGAATGCCGAGAGGCCAATTATCTCGAGCACGCTGCCCGTTTGGTAATACCATTAGACAAAGACGATTGGGCACCATATGCACGACGCAGAGATAAGAGGGTCAAGGGAGTTCAGAAAGAATGGGACAGTTTATAAGTCTCTTAACCTTAGCTTCAACTCTATTCAAAAAGAAGGGTGGAACCTAATCCACCTCAAATGTGGGACAGTATTCCATACACGGGCGAATAAGACCTTTATATAACTGGAGTATCTGAGGCAGAAGAAAAAAATTCACGCAAGCTGAACAGAATTCCCAAGCTTTTTTTGAAGGCATTTTAGCAACCGATGTGGTGGTGTGAGGTCTCCAAGACAATTCACTATTTATGTTTAGTTTAAGAATGTTTATGTGTACTTACAGGCGAGACATTAAATCTGTCGAAGGGGGGATAGCAAAGTTTGGAGGTGTCTTCAGAGAGGGAGATATGAGAAGTTGAGTTTTCAATAGAGTTGAACTTCACAAGATTACGGTAACCCACTGAGAAATTCCGACCAAATCAGCAAGAATTGAATCAGAGAAAGGTGTAGACGAGAGGCAACTCTAGATACAAACTAGGGAGCACAATTGAGTCCTAGTGAAAGAAGAGTTTGAGGTCCATCGGCATAAGAGTGAACAGAGTTTAAAGTGCAGCTGTAGAAGATCGTTAATGAAAAGTAGAAAAAAAATTGGGTGATAAAACAGAACATCTGAGGAACACCACAATTATAAGAAAGGAGGAAGAAGGTTACGTCCATAAACAAGAAGCTGAAATTGAACGATTCTGAAAGAAAACTAGGACATGAGTAATGCAATGAAGCGAAAGAGGAAATCCAAAGAAGGGTAACTTTAGAGAGTGAGCGACTCATGTCATCCCTGTCAAAAAGCTTCAGATATTTCAAGGCTAACCACACAAGACTTCCCAACAATGGTCTTAAGGCAGAAGACTAGATCAGTGAGATAGGAAAGGATGTCACCAGTGATTTCAAATGTCAAAAGCCATACTGACGATCTGAAAGAAGGGAATGAGTTTCTATATGATCGAGGAAATGAGAGTTAAGGCGAGTTTCAAGATTTTAGATAGAATACAAGTTAAGGCAATAGGTCGATTAGTTATAGACATTCAAAGACGGATTGCAGGCAAGCTCGACTCACATACTCCCCGACGTATATATTTTCCTAGTCATTGGAGTGGAGATGCACCCTTACGAGAAGGTTGCCATAACTGATCGGAAAAGGTATCTGAGATGCTAGCGCACTAGGAGGGGATTGAGCATCGAATATAAAACTAAGTACACGCATATTTTAGTCCCATGTGACACTATGCAAATAGAAGAACAATAATTGAGATTAAATAGAAGCCAATTAAGGAGATTGAAAAAGGACTGATTTAGAGTAGTCGAGAAACAGGCGTCCAGCTCCGAAGCAACCTATCTTCTCAAAACAGAACAGGAGAATGCCATCTGGACACTGAGCTTCCGGACGTTCAATAGATTCCAAATATATTATATAACTAAAATACCTTGCACACATAAAATATATCTTAAATAATAGTCACTATTATTAATCGTAACTACAGCCTCGTTATTATTAGATCTCTTATAACATAACCTACGGACGGACAATGAACATAGCCAGATCGATATATATCTTCAAGCTTGGTTAGCTCACACAGGAGCAGTAGTCACTTACAATCCAGACGTCACAATACATTGACAGAGCTAAATTGAGCACATTGTTCGTGCGCATAACACTCTCGTGCGTAAACCTGACGCTGCGTATAAATAATATATGTTAGCAACGATTGAATGAAACATACTAAGATATTATAATAACCTATTAACTCAATCACAGTCACCACTCAGAATGAACTTCGCCTCATACCGTCCACCTCCAAAATAAGCACTATAGAATATACCACACTGAGTGGATCAGATATTAATTCAGACGGTCCCACGAGTATATAGGCTCGATAGTAGTAGTTGACTCACCTCATTGATCACCGCATATACAGCCGTAGCCACTACGTCAGGCTCTTACTCAGCCTACCTCACTATAATAATCAGTGTAGTACTCACCAGTGACACACTCACTTCACTTAGCCGTAGAATGGACTATATGAGCTATACGTGACTGCTCACTTAGGCGCTCACTCATAGACGCGGCGCGTGCTTGGCAGGTTGCGATCGCGCCCTTGCTTTCATATTGAATGTAGAGCCCCGGTTACTCCGGAATCCTACGTATACCCAATTCACGATTCATAGATTTTATGACTATTAAGTGCATTTGTGATAGCTAGATCTAATTTATAGAATCCATAAGTTCGTAGCAATGGGTCTCGGATAAACGTAAGCCACTGTGTATTACATCAGTGCTCCTTACTTATGCTTATGTAATGCTTATAGTGTGCGTTAGTGATAGGATGTGTTTTGTCGGAGCTCTAATGGGTTGTGTGCAGTTTATATCGTTTTGGTTATTTTTTTTAATTAAGTATGTTTTGTTTATTAAGTGATGCCCTGTTTTAAGTGTTTTTAACTATTATGGTTTTAATATGTGATGAATCTGATGTAACCTTATAAAGATAAGTTATTCGTTTTTATTTTTTGATTTTGAAGCTTTTTTAGTTATGTTAGATACTAATAGTTAGTTTTTAGGATTGGGCAGTTGAAAGCAATACGCAGTTTAGCTAGTACTAGGTCATGTTTTTTATTTTTTTCCTCGACTTCTTTTTTACTTAGTTTTTGGCGTTTATGTATTTGAATATCCGTTATTATAATTTATACAGTTTTTAGCTTCCACTTTTTTGAGTAATCAATAGTATTTTTTTTTTCTTTTTTTGTATGCAATTTCTTGAGAGTGTGAGAGTGTGAGAGTGCGCGAGTGTTTTTGAACTTTCTGGATTATTCATATTTTAGATATTTACTGTAAATATAGGTTTTAGCGTATTTTTAAAATTCCAGGTTTAAATTTAGGTTTTAACTTACGAATAACTTTATCCTCGTTTCTCTTTGGGTTTTGTCTGTTTGTTTCTGTCTGTTGTTCTTTTTTGTTGTTGTGATTGTGTGTGCGTGTATGATGGCGGATTTGCACGGGCGCGGGCTTTCATTTGACTTTACCAGCATCCGTGGCTTGCACTCTAACTTTGCATCCGTGGAATACCACCTCTCTAACTCTAACCCTAATCTTTTGCTCTTGTCTGAGACCCAGATGGCTAAGAGTTCATCATATAACTCGTTTAATATATCCAACTATAACTTATTTCATAATTTCCATCTGAAGGGTGGAGTATGTGCCTATGTAAACATAAACACTCCTGTAACACGTCTCGAGAATCTTGAATCTCCTAACTTCGATGTTCTGTGGCTTAAAATCTTTCTTCCTTCTACTACAATAGTCTTGTGCTTCTGCTACTGTTCTCCTAACAGAACAGATTTTCATGCCTTTTTTGATTACCTTACTACTTCTCGCGAGACTGTTATATCTTCTCATTCAAATACTGAGGTCCTTCTATTTAGGGGATTTCATGTACACACAATACTGAATGGTTGGGGTCCTCTGATACTGATTTGGGTGGGGAGGAAGCCGAATCTTTCAGTATTCTTCACGATCTGGAGCAACTAATTAAAGAACCAACAAACATTCCGGATCGTCCCAGCCCAATTCTTGAAACACTCTTCATCTATTCTTGTTTCCCACTAGTCTTCTCTCCTCCAAATCTCCAGTTTGCTCTATCGTAAAATGCTGACCACAACCTTAATATCTCTTAATTTTTAATACTTTCTCTCCAAGCAGCTCCATCCTGCCTATGCGTTTTTTTTCTGGCACTTTAATCGGGCTGACTGGGGGGGCATTGCGTTGCTTCTACGCCAACTATAATTGGAGTGACTGCTTTGACTCTGAAGACGTTTCGGCTTCTGCCGATAAAGTGGGAGCCTGTAATCGTCCGATGGAATGAGCAGGCGTTCATTCCTTCTTCGGACTATATCTTTTCTCCCTCAAAATCCATGGTTCGTCGT
>JABUQX010023519.1:35000-60928 GCA_015478945.1 Trachelipus rathkii
ATTTCCTTTATTACCTAAGAATGATAAAAATAAGATGTTCCACATGTACTTAATAAGATGTTCCATATGTACTTAATGTACAAAATTTAGTAAGTTCGAGACTATTAATTTTACGCATGCTGCATTTATATACAGTACAATATTAAATAATATAAATAAATTAAATTATTTAGAAATATTCTTCTTTGGAAGTTAGAGTGCAAAATGGGTAAATTTTTTTCCGACACCATCATTTATAAGACAAAACCCCGACTGTGGGTCAACAGTTTTAAAAATCCTTCTCCGGCTCAATCATTTTAGAAAATGCGAGTTAGGTTCCGCATTCCTAGATCTTACGTAAAAAAAATCCTACAGCTCCTGCTCCTCCATCTCCACCAGCAACAACTCGAACAAAAAAAGAAAAACAATTCTGCAAAAAAAAAAGAAAAACAATTCTGCTCCGACACTGACCGGACGTCAGCTTAATGTTCATTCTAAAAAAAACATTGGTTCCGTCTTCGGCTCCGGTCTCTGCTCAACCTATTATCTTGATAATCCGAGACTCTGATTTCCAACACCGACTCCAGCTCCGCAGTACTGCTCTTGAAGAGATATCAGCTTAGTACTGAATCAATTGTGAAGTTAGGAGAGAATACCTCAAGAACTTTAGCATTTAGTCTTAATACAGCTTGGGCGAAACATATGTCTCTTGACTTGTTACACCAATCTCAGAATAGGTTAATCATGTTATTGATGATGAAAGATCGTTTATAATTTTTATTTGTGAATTTTAAAAAAATTTTCTAGTTCCAACTTTTAGGTAATGCTGTGATGTGTATTTATCTTCATCTATAATAATAGTGTCGTAGAAAATCTTCCAGTGAAGGCTGTTATTGATGTTACTATTAAGAAGATTGTGGGTTTCTTTATGGTTTCTCGTTTTTCTAATTTTTTGTTCCTTTGGTAAATTGAGCTGATAAAATTAATTAAAAACTTTTAACTCCATCAGTGCCAATCATAATTCCAAATATCACCAAAATTTTTAGAACTCGTTTATGTATATGTTAAGAAAAGAATACCTTTGCTTTTTAATACGGATACTAAATGTGTTGCTCTATTTTTGTGATGAAGCAGTGGCTCTAGTATTTTTTATAAAATGTGTGTTAGTCAGGTGTTACAAATTAAATAGGTTTACATTTTATTCAGATTACTGCACAATACGAATCGATCTACACTACCATATTGATAATAATTTACCGACTTACGACTCCGACTTTCACTGACACAATACGGCGACCTCATTGAATTATTACACTCGGAACTCCAGACATCACGGAGTCGCATCCCCTTATGTGAAAATTACCGACTCCGATTCCTACTCTAAGCCAATCTCAGAAATTATAATCTAATATTGAAAAATTAATATATATATACATATATATATATATATATATTATATTAATATTATATAATATATAATATATATATATTAATATATATTATATATTATATATATTATATATATATTATATATTATATTCTATTATTAATAATAATATTATATATGAATATATATATTAATATATATTATTTAATATTATGAATATTAGTATATATATATTATATATATAATATGTGAATGAATATTGTGTTATACTTGTGATTAATGTAAATGAATTGAATAGTACTTTTTGGGATTTTAGGTATAAGTAAGTGATAGATCTAAGTATAATAGTAGTTTCAGTAATGGATACTATCTTATAGGGGCGTGTTTAAGTGTGAGACGAATTACGTAATATATAAAATTGAGAGATGAATAATGAATACGATATTAGAGATAATATATGTGGGTGGTGAGTGTAATAAATTAGAGAATTAAATGAGTAATAAGTAATCGTTGTGAGTAATGAGTTTCTACCATGTGGAAATGAGATTGGATTAGATAAGTCGGTGGTTAAGTACTGGATGTAATTACATTGTAGGATGGAACGTAATAAATAAAGTTGATAGATTTTTTTCCTTAAAGTTTTCAATGAGCTATTAAATTTTTCATTTTATGTTCTATGAAAGCTTTTAACTTTTAAATTTATGGGGTGTACGACATATATTATACTAGTGCACGAAGAGGTTATTGTATGTTTATTTTGAATAATATGCAAACAATTTTTTAAATACAGTGACAGATAATAGTTGCCAATTAGGGGTTATTAAATAATTTTAAGGTAATAGTCCTATTATAATAAAAATGTACGTTTTAGTGCAAACATGTAACCACAAAAATTTGGTCATGATAGAGAAAACCTTTTCATGTTCCAAACAATTATTTTCATTTAGATTCTTATTAATATATTTTCATATGCATCTGAAACACTTTATAACTCCTATACACCATCAGTTTTTATAAGGCTCATTGCATAATTATAACGCAAGCCAATTAAATAAATACTTAAATAGTAGAAATTCTTATTTAGTTTATTGTCATCAATATTGTGAGTCTCAGTAGCATTTAGTTCACGTTAAGTCATACAGTGTTATTATTGTTATACTTAATTAATTAATTTTGTTATATTGATTAATGTTTAATTAGTTATACAATCGTTTGATCTTACGGCCCAAATATGACGTCTTATGCCGATCAACTTCATCATGTTTTAATAGATTAGAAAAACTGTTAGTTGTGCATAGGTTTTTTTGGATGCCCAATGACACGGCTAAATACAAGTAGTTTATACCTTACTTAATATCTGACCATAGAATCTACATAAGTAGTTAGTACACCTCCCACTGAGTTAGATGAATTAATGAAGGTTGAAATATAGTTAAGGTAATATAGTAAATAAAAGTCTTATTAGGACCCTAATAGAGTATCTATTTATTCCTATATTATAAGTTATCGCTATAATCGGATTCTAAAGTATGGTATAAGTAATTATTTAGACCAGAAGTACACAGAACTCTATCTAAAAAACTATGTAAAGGGCGAATAAAAATGACATACAAGGATGTAAAGATTAAAATTTAAAATATTATATTCAATCTTAATATGACTCTAATAAATAAAATGATTGTGATTACTTGATATATTATGCACCTCTGACATAAATCGCAAAATTTTTCTCTAGCATTGCAAATTGTTTAATAAAAATTCCGTAAATATATATATATATAAGTGTCTATTTGAAAATTCTAACATTCGTAATCAATCACTATCACAATCTGAGCTCAATTTTTCTCATATAAGCCAGATTGATATATATTACTTCCAGACTTACATCTTCTACATTGTAATATTTACTACGATAAATAAATTATATTGTCCATACTTAATTTATTGTTAAATACAGTTTCTTGTACTATATTATAACCTAATAATATATTTATTAACCATATTTCGTCTCCTTTTCTTTATTGCCTAGGTAAGCCTCACAATTATCATAACGGAAACTCTAATCATTTATTCTCTCAGTTTACCTCATTTGTATAACTATATACTCACAATTAAGAAATATACTAATTGCTCTTCTTTTAGTGACACTTTTCACGGTAATGTTATTACCACCCAATTGCTATGTAATAAGAAATATATAAAAATTCTCATTATTAGTTGAGGGAGTTGCGAGAGGACACTGACTCGCAGTGATAGATTCACTATTTGTTGAGTAGTCTGGCTTCTACGATCTGTGTGTGGCAGTCTAAAATAATAATTCTTGGTATCATTTCGCCTTAATCCGTGATTTAACATGTTCTATGCTTTCTTTTTTCGACTCTTTTTACATTGGTGTTTATAAATATGTTTTCTTTTACTAATTTTTTGTATTCGCATAAATCAGTCGTCGTTATATTATGGTTCATAATCAAGATTAATGCTTGTTTATGCAACCGTTATAGACATTTTAAACAGTCTCTTTTATTCAATGAACATCTGTCAGCTTTTAAAGAAAACTGAGTGTTCTTCACGCTTATTCAGTATCATCCTCAGGTTTTTTATTTCGCAGGACATGGTCTATAAACTCTCAAGGAAAACGTTGCATCTCAATCCTCATAAGCTCACGGGTGTTAAACATTTCTCTTTTGTACTCTTCTTTGCCTTTTTGAGGCGGCACCAAAATAATATTCATATAGACTCACAGTTCTTTGTCTCTCTTTAAAACTCCGATGAATTGTTTAGCTTATATGGCTTTTGATACGTCATATTTTAGTCTGGTAAAGACTATCAAGCACCTCTTGTGTATCTATTAAAACGATTACAATTTAATGATCCAAATGAAGTAATCATAAAACAATGAAAACATCCGCTACCTACCGAATACTCATACCGTTCGCGATTCACGATTTGATGAAAAGGGAGAAATGAAACAAGCTTGGCAATTTAGTATGATAGCGGGTATACTCTCTTAGAAAAGGCGCGAAACGAGTGTGAGGGAGTTTAAAGTGTTATGTTTGCTATTATGCCAAAGATTAAGAATTATAAATGGAAATTGTTTTTAGCAACAGAACAAGTTTATCTAGCGTTGGACCAATTTTTCGTGGTACACTGTATTATCTCACGTGAGACAAAGTAAGTCTCACTACTATTACATTAAATATTGCTAAGCGTTACCCGCACGCGCACAGTGGCAACCCCTAGTATTGCACTTTTCACTGTATTAGGAAAATTTTGTTACTATATATTTTTCAAATATAAAACTTTTACGAAATCACGAAAACATCTTGGGCAGTCTCTTGGAAATTCCGGTAATAAGTCATGTCGACAGCTGACTTATGTGATCGTACAGGTGTGCCACACTAATTTTTACGGGTAAAGCATAATTGACAATCAATACGTTCATTTGGAGCGCGAACTATTTACTGACTGTTATGTGGGATAAAAAATAATATCACTCAGTTCATTACAACACCTAGAGTTTTTCCATAAATGTATATGTGGTGCTCACGTGTGCTGGAAGAGTGAAGAAAACGGCGTGAGGAGAACCGAGATAATAAGGGATTGGTGAGCAGTAAAGAAAAATGCCGGGAGGAGAGAAATTGGTTCTGACAGACTAGAACAAGATGTGTGCTATCATATGGGAATGAGCGGGTGTTATCGGTAAGAGGGGATGTGTGTGTTGCCCGACCGCTGTTGCGGCACGAAGCGCACTTCAACACCAACACATGTGGACGAGAGTGCATATTGAGGTCCGGCGTGTCCGGGAAGCTCTTAAGATGTTTTTTGAATGCGCGAGTTCTCACTAAAGGTGAAAGGGGCGGTAAGGCTGGGGTGTCTTTTCGACCTGTATCCACTTATTCGTTCTCTACTTCTTTTTTCTGTTTCTAGTGCATGCTTGCTGCCATCCGGATAATCCTCCCAGCCTGAGTGTGGGAGGATTAAATGGTGTGGTGATATTATAGATTGAAATTCATGATTTTCGATTTTGTTTTCGTTATTTGAAGTGAAATCATTACTTCGTATGGTATTTATAATCCAATGCATTACTTTATGTCATGTCACTACAGAATAATTATTGTCACTCGTATATTAATTATATTCTATGAATAACCCTATTTTGTTCCTCTGATCTATGTATACTTTAAGGTTATCTATATATTATTATAATAGTGTGTTGGGTACGAGATTTTACTCATATAATGTATAAATTATAAATATATATTAAAATTCGAAAGAAAATATAATTTAACTAAATCAATATATTGTATAAGTAGACATCACTCTACACAGGAAGAAAAACGTTTTCTTTCTCTTTTATTTCGCACAATGGCTAGTATAAGCATGATAGCTCAGGGAAAAGGAATCATTGCTGGAATGCTGGTCCATTGGGTACAAAAATAGTTGGTAAAAAAAAAAAAAATAATATATTATATAAAATATAATATATATAATATATATTATATTATATATATTTATTTATTACTTTGTAAGGTATGAACGCAATGTAGGGGCTCCGAGCCTGAGGGGTGATGGGACGTTTTCCATCCCCGTAGAGTGAGACGAAGGAACCCGTGCACACCATACCATCTACACAAAAGGAGCCAGGTTGGTGGTGCGAGAGGAGTAGAACACTCGGGATTGGGGGGGGATTCAGGTCCATTACACCCCTTCTCGTTTGACCCGGGTAGATAAGCCTTTCAGCCGAGGCAGTAACCAGCGATCTGCTCCCCATGGTGCGGGATACTCCTTGAAGAAGCCCATGTTATTTTCGTTTCAGTAAAAATAGATAACATATAAATAATAAAGAATTTTTTTCATGATGAAGCCAACGAAGTTGAAGCCATAATCAGCCATAATCTCTGTCCGTCAAGTAGCTCCTCCTTATGTGCTACTGACTGATGCGCATTAACCAATAATTTTTTTATTTTTTTTATTTTTTTACAATTTTACCCTACTAAATATATCACCCAGGATTCCCACCCACAAAATGTATTTTTTTTTACTCCTGTTAATATTTGTATATGGTTTATATATAAGATTTTTTTTATTATTATTATCTACTTTTTTTTTATATTTTAAACATGTCCCCGCCAAGCCTATGTTTCCGAAATCTATGGGAGAACCCAGCTATCCAGGGATCGATTAGTTGTATTTTCATCATGCATTCCTCATGTCAGTGCATTGTCTCACGTTCTCTCTGAGGTCATATGGACGGATGCAAATGGAAGAAGTTGGATTTATGTTATATGTAGTAGGCCACCATAAAACGTATAGAACTTGAGGGTGGCGTTATAGCTTTACAGAACGGACTTACGCCATATCCGCAATCTCGGCCACTTATAACCTCTCTCTCAGATATTAGCTACGCATCCGCTAGTCATACGCTACCTTATATTGTACTGCACAACTATTCTATATTTACGCTAAAGGAAGGATTTTAATTAGAGAAGCTATCGCTTTCGAAATACTTAGGTATTTAATGGATTATATTCCTGTTAGTTAATAGTTGATAATAAACTTAGATTACCCTAACTCGCTTATATATATATGACAATGTCTAAAATTTAACTAATCCTATGAAATCTCTAAGGTATTTAATGATGAAGCTATAACGAATCTACTGAAATATGTGTAAAAATATATATATATGATATATATTCTTAATCTAAAACAACCCCTCGATAAGTATTGTTTTTTTGCGCTGACTGTGACCTCATTGTTTAACCAAGCAAAAATTTTTCTTCCCAATCGTCCAATCTCGTATGTCTCATACCTGCCGAAAAGACATACCAGTAGCTACGAGAGTGGTAAGATCACACATAATTCTGGCATTGTTGGCCATTTTTGAGTGCCCCACACAGATTGTATAAAAGAAAGAAAGGAGGAGACAAAACACACACCCACATACACACAAAAAATCTTTAAACAATTGAGCCGTACTCAGGAGAGATAGAGAAATACAATATTGGTGAGTTCTCGGCGGTATTAAAGTTAGATAAGGAAATGTATGAGGAAAAAATCATGAGAAACTGAAAAAATTATTGTTTATAATCAGTCGGAGTTATGGAATTCGTTAATATGATGATATGATGCAGCCGCTATTTCGAGTAGGGACCTTCTTATTGGGTGTGATCGGATCTCAAATCAGAGATAAGAGTTGTCTAGTGTAAAATTTTGCTTTTGTTTTTTTACTACAAGAATACCCAACGGGGTATAACCCACCTCGGCCACGCTCACGTGGGTTCTTCGTGGCCTTCCGGTTATACGAGTATAGGAACATTATTCACCACGCACACCCACACGCCCACACACTGCCTCCGGCACGCATTGAATGAAAAAGAGATCAAGCCTCCAGTATTCTATAAGAGTGGAGAAACCCCCGCAAGCACACACAAGGAAGCTTCACTAGTGGTATTTGGGGTATCGCGGGGTTTCCTCGCACCTCAGCACCCATGACGGGGAGTATGGAGAAAACGTGCCCCGCCCTGATGATTCCCGTCGGCTCGAGCCCCATACATTGCCGTGTATACCGTGAAAGATAACTATATATAGTATAATAATATTATGTGAATATTAAGATATAATAGAATATTGTATAAGAATATAGATAATGATCAGTAGAATGATTCAGATATATAATATATAATTTATTAATATTTTTGTTTTCTTTTTGTTTACATTTTACCGCTACTAAATTGGGACCAGCATGTCCCAGCGCCGCTGTATTACCTCGTTTCGCTGTAAGCATTGTAGTGTCTTTGTGAGGATCTTGATTTCGACAAGGAATTAATATTGTTGCTCTCACTCAATACATATAAGCGCTGACTTATATATATAGTTATACAATATAAACATATATATTAGTATGTATATAATTAATATAATAACAACGAATTGTTTTGGGTGCTTTATATATGATATATATATATATTATATATATGTTATTGGATCTATAGATTTATAATAAAATAATTATATAGTAAGTATATTTTCAGTATAATACTAATTCAAGTAAAAAATAATAAAATAAATAAATAATATAATCATCATCAATACTATCATCTCAATCACCTCAACATTCTCTCCTACAAGACTGAGAGTGACAGTTAGGTATTTCATACTGAACTACATCTATGTATAACAGAAAAGTAGAGTGTAAGAATATGTCAGTAAAAAACTCCTCTACCACAGAATTAATAGCAGATATGCCTAGTGGCTATTCTATACTCAGCACCCTAAAAGCCCCTGTGTATATACCTTTTAGAGTAGTAGCAATCGTACGAGAATCATTCATAAATAAATATCGTGTTTAGATCCTTCACGGGATAGCGACGGACCCTCACTATGGCATCTCGTCAAATGTGGGTTTAATCCCTGGCCCAGGGGCCACAACAATACCCCTGACCTCAATACAATAGCTCCCGGACTCCTCAATTTCTACGCCAATATTATGCACCTTTTTCCTCACCTCTGCCAAACTTCACATTTCTCTTTCAGAGATTTCTATTACTGGCTAATTCCTCCTTTTTTTCATACACGGTGTCCCATCAACAAGTTGTTTATCCCCTCAGCACAACTCCATTGTATACATATATAGAGATGTGAACCGAAAGTATATGATTAATATATTTTTCACTTAACACTAATAGTGAACGCGCCAGTTGCCTTTTGATAATATTGATGTCTATTACCTTAATACATTGGGTAGAAATACGGAACAAATTATTACCGAGCTGACCCCTAAGACTCGTATTAGTCTATTCACTGGTTTTTTCTCGGAAAAATACATGAAACACTCACTTTTTCTAATGGCATATTCAGGATATAACAGTTCTAGCCACTGTGTGATCAGCGTAGCTGCTATTTAAATGTTAATTACACGTATAAAATGGTACGTTTTAGATTCTCACATAATGTAACCACAAAAATTTGTATACAACCTTAGATAAAACTTGTTTCTGTTCTAAAAACAATTTCCAATTTATAATTCTTTTTTATCTTTTTAATGCAAAACGATAACACTTTTAATCCCTCCAACACAAGTTTTCAGCGTCCTCTTGATTACTGAATGGCCATTAACTAATTGCCAGCGATCTTGTACTCTCCAATTTATATCCATGTTATCACAATCTCGTTAGAGTTCGAACAGTATTAGCTATAACCCACCACGTAAATATACGTGTATTATTTGCGCAACTTCATAATCTCTCTGTCTCAACTTTGTTTATCGTTATCTGATGAACTTACCATTGCCGTTGAAATCGTTTTTTGTGATTCGTATTTATCTAGCTAATTTATGAAGTCTCTTCGCATAATAACTTGTATTTACTACAGTTTTTGATAAGATCACATGATAACAAAACTGTGCAATTTTCATTTTTTTGGTCTCGAACCGGCTAAATAGACCAGTGTTTTACCTACTTATGAAGACATTAATGGAAGTAGTTTTTCCATTAGTATGTGTAAGTATGAGATGCCCCCTCCTGAAATATTAAAACAATGGGAGACTCATGTAAAAATTGCGTAAAGAATCATTTACTCTTTAAAGTCATTGATGAGCGACTTTATGGATCAACGAAATGATGACTTAGTTTGATTTCCCCTATAATTACGGTGTAATACCCAAAGTTTTTCAACGCGAGCTGAAATATTACTGGCAATAAAATTAAATTTAAGATAAGACATGATAACTCTGCTGAATCTAGAAGGAATACCCCAAAGGAATATTATTTAATAGATACCCATTGATCAAAGGGAGGCAGACAAAAAACCTTAAGAGACACATATGACTCTCATCAAAAAGATCCTAAAATTATATTTAATTTCACAGAAAAAAAATACCCCCCAACTAAGCATAAAACTGAATTTCATGAATAACATTGCCAAGTCCTCCCTGCCACAACATGCATATGATTTTTTTTAGTACTCTCGCCCCCCAATGTGTAAAAGTAAACATGACACATAGCATAATCAATAAAAGAGAGCATCGTGTTCCTTTATATGCCATCCACTCCACACTACCTTTGATTATGATGCATAAATCTTGTTATATCTGTGATTCAATTTTCAGTAAATGTGATTATGTTTATCCGGAAAATAATAGACAATAGGAGAGGAATGTAGAACATTTATTATTATCTCTCAAGAAGATTTGGATTTTATAACAATATCTACTAATATAACGGGCCTACTATTGTAATGACACTGAAAGAAATAAATTGATACAATCATCTAGCGACGAGAAAACAACAAGAACAGATCGAGCAGCAGCCATCGACACAGCCTAACACAGTAAATCCTCAACAAACTGCCACAGCTAATCATGCGAATCGACCACACACACCGTAGAAACATCAGGCGACACACACGACATGTTCACACACAAACACAGCACAGACTCGACCACTAGAGCACAAATTACTACATTATACAAAGCACCTACAATCTACAGGACATTTTTTACAGACTAAATCTAGCTATGGACTCACGCACTAATAGTGCAAAAACTCTTTAGCGTTCTTTGATGTGTAGTAAAATAAAAAATTATGCACAAAAAAAATATATTAAGACAAATGTTGATTTTTTGCATCAATTTTCTTAGAGAAAAATAATTAAAATATAATTATAATATTAAAAAACATTGTCATTTTTTTTCGCCCTTTACCTTGTATCTATAAAAAGATTTCTTTGCTTCAATAGTTTTATACTAAAATAATTTTAATAATCTGTTATACTCACAAATAAAGATCCAATTACTCATAGAATAAAAAGATGATAAAATTTATAGTTAAAATTGTACCAACTCAGCAATTTGAATTAAATAACAAAAAAAATGCAACATTAATATGAAATTTTAATAATAATAATATAACAAAATTAGACAGGTAATCAAATTGAACAGATATTAAACACAATACACAAGAAAAAAAACAATACAAAAAATATAACATTATATCAAATAAAAGAGATAAAAAAAACCAACAGTGTCGTCAATTAGTGAAACACACAAGAATTATATTGTTAAATAAAAGAACCATAACAACACCACTGCCTCACCAAAAGTTATTATTAACTCATGTATATATATTTACGTCGAAATAAGTGAAAACGAGACATTTAGACTCGATTAATCTTTGAGAGGCACGTTATAAAGAATATCATTCGTTAAATAAAAATAAAAAATAAAAATTAAAATATTATATAAGAAATAAACATTTATCAATTAATTAAATAAACAATAACAACCATAAAAATATTATTATAAACTGTAAAATATCGTAAGCATCAGAATCTCAATAAAAAAGTAAATGAATGACACGTAATTGAGAAAAAGAAGAAACATGATGGCAAATAGTTATTTAGCATGAGTGGGTTTGCTACGAACTTAGCGAGTGGCGGAAACACAAAAAGTTATATTATGTGGGGAGTTTGATAGTGAATTCGTTCTTGTTATAATAATAGAAATATGGAAAATAATATATGAAGAAATATTAGATAAATGAAAATTGTGAGCAGCAGAACAAGAGTGTGCTCTCTTATCTAGAGTATTTCGAAAACCAAACTTTTTTTTTTATGGGATGAACTGAGCATATATTGCAGCTAAACGTACATGTTTACGTAGCTTATTTATCAATTTAGAAAATTTGAAATACCCCAGTTGCGAAATAGCTACTAACTTGTCCTGTCCTGTATAAAACTGATATGTACATGATTTTCATGTGTTAGCGAGACATAATTGTTTAGCATATATATAAACATATTTACAATCCAAACCTCATCGGGCAACCCATCTTTAGTAATCTTCTCAGATTTACAATTCTCCAATATATATTTAAAAGTGGGTAATTAAAGAACCGATCAAGCTATACCTGAATCCAGTGAGGGCAACATCTTTGCTCCACACTCTTATTATAGTTTTCTAAGGAAAGAAAATTTATCATGTTCTATATAACTTCTATGTTATATACTCGTATCATCCCTACTAAAGACAGAATAAATGGACAATCACATCCACGAGCACACTATCACACAAAACACCAGCAACATCACCTCAACATCAACTCACTTCATCCTAAAATGATAGATAACACGCCATCTCAAATATATCGGTTACCTTCAATTATATTTCACTTCTAAATGATTTTTCACATCAAAATCCTACAAATCTCTTAACCAATATCAATCTCAATGTCTATCCATCTGAACTTTATACAAAAATTCTCCTCACCTTAATAACCAACGCCCTCGTGCAAGATTAGCTCCACCACTACCTGAAACCCCTTTTTACTTTAGAGAATAACCCTTAATGAACCACTACATATATTTTAAGACCTATATTGTATTATTATACCACATATGAATAAACTGAAAACATTAACAAAGTTCCGTACAACATATTATAACTCATAATAAGATAAAATATATATATATAACTATTAACATAGCATATATACAATAATATAATGTCACTCTATATTCTTACTCACACTTTTCATACATATCTTATATATTTAACATTAATATCATATACGTTATTTTATATTACATGATTTATTAATACATTTATATATATATAATTAGAATGTATCATTGTATTTTATCAATAAAATGAATATATATTATATATTATAATGTAAGATATAATTTTTCATATAGTATTTCTAAGGTGATGTCCCGGATCGAGTCCCGTATTTCAAAAGGTTGAGATCCCGGAGTGGAGCCGGTAATATTAGAGGTCGAGTCCGGGTCGAGTCGAGTCGGATAAATTTCAAGAGGGTGGAGTCGGAGTCCGGAGTCGGGTCGGAAAATTTTTTGAACGCTCACAACCCTGTCATCACTACTTAGCAACTATCTTATCTAGATCGTTTTAAAAAGGCAAATTTTTTTATTGTAACTGATATCTCAATATACCACGGAAGGAAACTCTTTAATGTTCTGGAGTGCTGAACTAAATTCCCATACAACGTTATAATTATAGCCAGAATTTAAAAGGAAAAAAAAACATAAGAAAACACCGAAATCTAAAAAACATATCACTACCAAGCACATCTACCACACACATAAAGATCTATCCAAATCAGCGGAGAACACTCATTCTACACACGTCCACGATACGTGAGACATCAAAGAAACACCAACGCATTATCACAACAGAAAGAATATATAGTGCAAATGATTGAAACTTCACACCAAGAAACGACTAGATACAAATTATGATCCTTAGCGGTAGTTTAAGTTAAGAAATAAATGTTTTCCCAAAGCTTGGCTGAGCATTATTTCAATAACTTACAGGTAATATTTGCCGTCACGATCCAACTTAGTTCATAGTGAGGTAGATAGAAATTTATACTCTCAAAGATATAGGATGATTTTAAAAAAAAATAAAATAGATGAAAATAGAGAAAAAAAGATCATAGTACAAAACAGAAACAAAAAAAATTAGAAAAGACTTCAAGCACAAACTATATACTAATAGTGTGTGGTGAAATTCTGGATAACTAAGCTGCAAAAGTAATCTAATTCATGTTAAACAGTCTCATATCATAGGCGGTATAGAATATTAGTGAGACACAAGAGTCAGTGGTTTATCCCATAAAGTGGGATCCACATCGCAGAGACACAGTCTTAAAGCAATTAAAGGAAAATACCTATTATTGATAAAATATGATTAAGGTAGAGGGAACTAACATTTCTTCTATACTCTTATCTTCTACTCTCATCAATAAAAAAAATCACTCTCTCTTTTTAAACTTATTATCTCTCTAGTCTCTCTCTCTTCTTCTCATCTTCTAAAAGCAAAGCTGGGAAACTATACTCTTCTCTTTACTCTCTCTCTAATAAAAAAAAAAAAAAAAAAAATAAAAAAATATTATATATATATATATTTAGTTATATATATTTTAAGTATTAATATAAATATTGATATATGGATATAGCATAAACTGGTTTAACTTTAGATAATATATTGTATATTTTCACTGAATAATTTCACTGACTGATATCTGTTAAAATAAGATTCCAATTCCAGCTTTTAAGGCAAAAGAAACTGATGAAAATTTAAATGAAACAATACCTTTCCTGAAACACTTTCACCACACTATAGATTAAATAAAATTTAGTCTAGAAATAAAAAAATATTAGAATACTACTACAAACTTTTTATTAAATTTTATTTTCAATAGTTTAAAACTTAAAATATAAAAATTTATAAAAGAATATTAAAATTCAAACATTCAATATTAAATGGTAATATTAATTTTAAATATATATAAAATTTAAAAAAAATATTTTATAATATGAAAACTTCATTTAAACATTAAAATAAATTATGTAAGTTCCAAACTAAGGAATAAAAATAAATTTAGATATATTAATTATTAGTAAAGTTTCATACGTATTCAGGGGGGGGCAGGGGGGGTTGTCAATGAAAGACAGACAACCCATCCGAGAAGAATGTGTTTCGTGCTGAAAATAGAAGTTCAGTACCCCGATTTTTTTATTCCAGAACTCACGCTTCCTCAGTTGGCCGTAAGTAGTTTTACGATACTATATATATATATATTATATTCAACAACATATATAGTATATAGTAATATATAATAATCGATTAGTAGTTTATCTTTTATATGCTCCTAATAGAAATATATATAATGTATCTAATACAATGGACTATAATATATAATTATTATAGATATTATTATCTAATGTTATATAATATATTATAAGTATATAGTAAACAGTTAATCATTATGATCAATGATTATATATTAGTATAAACTCATAATAACAGTATATGGCAAGGTAGTCCGCGCATATCGATCATATTTCTCACATTATTCTTGCCATACGGTCTTCTTCTCACTCATTATATGCTCTTTTTAATTTGTAGATAAGAACTGTGTTAGTATTATATCTATCTATATGATTTTTTTTTAATACTCAGTTGAACCGATTGTATAGTTTAATAAATTCTAGAATTTGTATGTGTTCAGTCAAGTTCATCGAATTCTTTTATTCATAAATGTTGTTTTAGGTTCAAAGTTAGCATTGAAATTCATCTCACTCTCAACATGACGCCACCTATAACTATGTCCCAACACCCGCGCCTTACTCAGTGTAAAAGTGATTATATATGTTCAATTTATCAGACTTGGAGTATTTAGAGAGATTGCCTTGGTGACGTATGTATTTACCTTAAATATTAAACTAAAGTTGTTTTTAATGATAGAGTAGAAGTACTGAGAGGTATTTGTTTAAACAAATGAAATAAAATGACACATCCTACTATCGATCCACGTACACTCAGCATACACGTTACACTTCATTTTGAAAAAACTATTATTATACCACTAGGAACAATAACAGAGGAATATCGACTAAATTAAAGTGATTCTCTAATCAAAACATAGTTTGGTCTACAACCCTTTTTATAATTTTTCTTTACTAATTAAACCTAAACTGTCTAAATTAACATGAAAAATACACAAAATCTGATCAAACATTTTATAATTGCCTTAAGACTCAATTAATTGATGTGACGACCACCGAAAAGCAATACAATGGCGTCATCAGCTGAGACGGATGAGCACGTTAGGGAGCCATGGCCCCCACCCGAAAAATTTTCTAGTAACACTAAAATTTTTTTAAGTATCAATCATTTTAATAACTTTATAAGCTTGCATTGAAGACTATATAATACATATGATATCTGCTACACAATATTTAGACCACAGTCCCTCCACAAGGTATGTCAACTATAGCGAAAATAGTCAGTGAGCGAGAATAAAAGCTCCTTTTCAGTCTTCCTAACACTACTACACTTTAGTATATTCTATCAGAGAACAAGCAAACCATTGATTTCCTAGACAAGAATATCTCTCTCTTGTATAAAAGGTGTATATCAACGTATCAGTATGTAATTTATTTACATTAACATGGTATTGAATTTCACCTAAAAATTATTTCCCAAAAAATACCGACCCCAACATTCCTACTTCGACACTAAACACCGTCAAAAACCTGGGGTAACAATATATCAATCAATTTTTAATGAAGTTACTATTTTTGAGTATCAGAATTTCTTTACATAGTTACCCCGAACTATTGATAATGAACTGAAGAATTCATTAGGAAGGGAGCACAAGAAAACGGCGTTCATACTCACTATCAACACAACTACATCAGTTAACAAGCAAACACTTATCTATTTACACACCACCATCATCCTACTCGCAACTTTGGATCACACACACGAATTAAACGCTATACCGATACCAGAAGCAATTATCAATAAGTTATGTGCCCATTATTGGTATGTTGATTAAGAATAAGAAAGATTTTGAGTGATAAAAATTATTTAAACAAGAGAAAGAGACCACTATGTATTAATAAGAAATTTAATAAAATGTAAAAAATATATATAGAGATTAAAAGCAGAGAATGGAAATAATTATGGGTAAGTATGCAAAGAGGCATCACAGAGATAATTGTATCCAAAATAGCAAATAAGTCAAAGAGAAGGGACTAGATCATTGTCTCGTATCTAATTTCCATATATTTTACATTTGTGGGAAATGTTAGGGACAATATTATTCCCAAGGAAGAATATACTTAATATTACAGTAGAAAGAAGACCTTATAACTCATTAATTAAAAGAAGTATTGTAAACAATTTCTTCACGAACAACATCAAAATCGTCTAATGAAAAACATTAACTATGATTATTAGCCACTCCCATATTATAATACAGTTTTGAGGGAAAATCAATGCTTTTGGGTGCACCAACATTTAATTTGAAGTTAATGGAGAATGTTTTGCAAAATTTCAACTCACTTCAACACACCACAGCGAAAATAATAAAAAGATAAACACAACATAGTAAAGGATTAGTAAAGAACTTTGTAAAAAGAAAGGCTAGTAAAAATGAAATAATATAAAAAATCCCCACCAAATTATTATTGTATTATAGAAACAATTATGAACATAGTATGGATTCAAAAATTAACACTAAATAAATTTAATTAATGGTTTAACAAGCAATTTTAATAAAAAATTAAAAATTTAATTAATATATACAACTTATCTCACACACAACTTGTGTAATTCACGTTATAACATATATGAATGGAAAAAGCAGCTCAAATTATAAAAAAAAAGTATGAATTGATAAATCAATATATATGTGTAGTATTGTATTCATAGACTTATAGGTTATATATGAATTATATAAGAATAAATTATATATTAATTAAGTATTTAAAATTTTTATTAAACACTAAAATAAGCATAAATGAAAAATTCATTGAAAAGAGATGTATAAATATTTGTCGTAAGTAGTCTTCAACTAATTTGTTAAGTAAAAGGATGACTAAGTATGGTTTTTCTATAATAAAAAACCATTTTTTGTTTGCCCCCCCCCCGAAAAAAATAAGTGTGATACCCGACCAATGTTAGATATGTATATTTATTAACATATAATAATAATATATATTTATTTAGTAATATTTTAATAATATATCATAATACTGATATATACCTATAACTTTAACTAGATAATAAATTCAGTATTTTCAATTATAATTCCTAAATGATATATAATAGAGGTAGAAGCTTAATATCTAAAGCAACAACATTCAAGATTCTATCCAAGAGAAATCCCAGTATTAAGTGGGTATAATATATGCTAGTGATACCTACTCACCTTATGATATTTAAATGTATTTAATGTTGCTGTGGCAAATACGTCATATGATTTCGAAAAGGAAGAACTCAAGAGAAAAAGTGTGGAAACTGGTAGCGGTGTGAAACAGAGAATACAATGAATTCAAACTAGAGAGCTAGACAAGGAGGCGAATCCTCCTACTTTGCCGAGTCTTGATGAAAGGACCACCCAGCCAGGCGACTCCCCCGAGCAGATCACCCCGTAAAGATATGTCACAGGAGTTGTTCGGGATTGTTTAGCATGTTTCCCAGTATGATCAGAACCCCACCCCGTAACACAAATGACTGGGGTAGATCCCGGTCTTTGGTAAGCGACCTCATGTCCCCGATACTATGATGTTCGACATGGAGGATAAAGAAAAGGCTTGACCCCTGCTCTATATCCTGGAGAAGGGGAATGAATGTTTAGCCCGATTCTCGCACCTTGCAGAGGACTTCACTATCAAATTTTGTGTGAAGATTCTCACCCACTTACAGGGACAACTTCAATTATTGAATGGTTGGAGAGCATATTCACCTGTGGCTGACATTTACTCAGGCACCTAAAGGGAGCATTTTGCAAGTTTTGATATTTTTATAATCCACCAAATTAAAGTTTGTTCAGAGGGGTCCTAGGCTCTTTAATAATAAGACCTTTCATAAATATAAAGATGTTCATTGGTTTGTAAGGACATCAAACACAAGAGTGGTAATAAAACTGTGTTTAGCTGCAAAGATTGTTCTTACAGCGTGCGGGTAGGAATTCCAAATTAACCAGCATTCAAGAAAATCATAGAAGAAAAACTAAAAAAATATTATCGCTCAATAATTTATGTGTGACATTTTTTTGTAATGCGTCCAGATTTACCGTTCCGGGAATAAGCTCTATGATGAGGGAGTGGTTGCAAAATTATGGGGCGTTGACGAATAGCCGGGGTTGTTCCTGAAAAAGCCATTTTGAAAAGTGGGGGAAGGGAAAAATGTACAAACAATCTTGTCCAGATTATCACGGAATAATGAATCCATTTCGTTGCTTAAAATGTGGTTTGTTGAAAATACAGTACTATGCCGAACTGGAAGGAGCATCGCACTTGTAACGATAAAGTGAAAAGGAAGCGAGTGCAACGGATACTCAGGCTTACTAGGCAGATAGAGAGTAACACCGGCTTGAGTATGCTTCATTGGAAGAAAACAAATTCTACACACTACATAGTAATGTGTTCGCGTACCTCATTTGTACCCACACAGGAGTCCACAACACATGCAAGACAAAAGAAGAATCTTCTTTGGCTTGGTGCTCACGGCGACGCGGTTGCCGTCACATAATAACACTATTAGACGTAATAATAAAGACATCTTAATGAATAACTGCGCCTCCGATATTGTTCCGTCCACAGGCTCGCTGGCCCCGCTGAGCAGCTGACGCTCGCACCCGCTGACTACAGTTGTTGGGCTCGGGTGCTGGTGCAGGGCTGCTCCTCGGATGATTATATTGTGAGACCACAAAAGAATGAAATTACGATGTCAATAGCAATACTTATTAGGGAGAAAAAAGTAATAAAAAAAATAATATAAACTTATGTCTTAACAAACGATCTGATTGCGTGCTGTTCATTCCTATCATCACAGACTCAACAGACTTGATTAGGAAGATCATCTCAGAGTGCGGTTAGATATGAACTTATTTCCAAATGTGGTCTTTTGAGTTTGGAGTGAACTGAATGCTTCATGCAAATTTACTACGCCAATAATTATGTGTGAATAATTATATAAAGACATTAATTATCAGTTTTTTGCGTCACGATATCAGATTTGTGAGTGAGAATAAACAATAATTAAATTGCCAAACATCCCAATTCATATGACAAACCATATATAGTAATGGTACTGATATTATAACAACACAAGTGTGCAATTCAGATATATATTGATCTTATAGTGAGTAATAGCACTTTATATGTTAACGTAATTGATGCAGTTAAATACATTATTATAGTATATTACCGTTATATCTATATATTGAAGGATAATATAATAGCCACATGAATATAAAGCGTATTTTATCAGTTGCATGAGCATAGTAATCGTTCACTTCATCATGTAAGCTAATATGATATATGATTCACTCAGTACTAGAAATACTTCATATTATATGTACAGATATAGATGTTAAGAGTCATAGTGTATTGTTTAATAATCGTTCTCAATCTAAGACCTTGTATATCGTTTCAATAACTATTGTACGTGTCAAGAATTATCATACAATTATATTTGTTATAGTGAATAAAATTGATAGTTAGATATGCTACCATCACTCAGTAATATAGGTAATAAAGAAAAATTCAATTTACGATTGAGGGTATAAAAAGAAGTATATGAAAATGATGAATAATGTTGCTTAAAACTGGTGTATATTTTTGATATACTTAGATATATATATATAAGATATATATTATCGCACTACTATTTTTTTATTAGTTATTAATGCATAAGCAGCAACTCACTTAGTACTCACTAGCAATAACTAATCCAGTCAAATACTAAATAATACACGTAAAGTTATTTAGGTGAAATAAATATAGATATTCCTCATTAATAAAAAAAAAAGTGTTTTATATAACTTTTTCTTTGGTAAATTATGGCTTTTCTTAACTCTGTAATAAATAACGATATACTTAAGTTATGGCAGTTGACCTAATTCACTCATAATAGAACTCTATATAGATATATTAATCACAGCACTTTAATAATAATTAATCACTAGTATGAGTTAAAAGGAATATAGATATATCAGCGTTTTCTAATTTAAAGCTTTTTAACTACACCTTCAAAATAGTGATGAGAAGGAACTTAGAAATATTGTGTATTAACAGTAATATTTGGTATTATATTATAAAGATACCAAAAACTTGTAAAGTATAACTATGAGTGTAGGTCAAAGTATTTTCAAAGTATACCATATTATTGTTTACCAAAGTTATTATATATTATTTAATGAGATGAACTGACCTATTTATTCTAGTGAGGTCTCCGTCGAGGGAAACGACCAATACGACTCGGGAACACTCTTCAGTTACTCTGCTAAGAAAAGTCTATAAGAACTTGGTTTGCCCCCGACTTAATCTTTCTTATTTATAGTAGCTCCTATGGTGAATGGTATCTGACGTGTGTGTTAAAACAGGAAACATGATCCCCTAATTGCCGGATGACATTGAGGTAGTATGCACCCCAAAAATATGAATATTTTAGACTAATCATGACAAAAAATATATTTTGAATGTGGAGGGTTATCTCTCTCAGAAGCCCAGTAGTGAATAAATTGGTTGAGAACCAAGGGGATAAAGAAGACTATAGCTTCTGTATCTGGGCCGAATATTGCATTGTATATCTGTGATGTCTTGCTCATTATTGGTGTGAATAGGTTATGGTTTTTTGGATATTCCTAGAGCTTGTTGGTGTATATAGCAATTTTTTTTAAAAAAACATGTATGTAACTTCCAGAATCAACTTTTATTTCTCATGAGAGAATGTTTTTATTGGTTTTTTCATGAAGGTATAATTGGGTACTCGAAGTTAGGAGGGATTTATGAAATGAAGAAGGCAAGATATATTTACTAGGGGATGTTATATTGTCCTCACATTCGCAACACGCTTGAGGGAGTGCGTTCAATATCCGGAAGGTAAAGAGGCTACTAAGTAATTTTATGATATACTTTAATTAAATTTTATTACATTATTATTTAGTTCTGTTGATTATTTACTTAAAACATTACAATTGAGGGGAAGAATATAGTAGTCTGATAAGTTTGTAACATTTCTAAGATAAACCAGAGGTCCACAGGCAACGGGCAGTGTGTGGGTAAAGATGGAGCAGGCTGAGGGACACCTAGTGATGGTCGATTAGAATGGAAGATCGGTATTCGTGCGATTTAAAACTTATGTAATCCTATGAATATCCAGTTATTTGTTGTATGAGCATAGAGGGGATAGATGATGCTCTTAACTAGTTGAATGTAAAAGTTAATAGTCAGTAACTGGGGTATCAGAATTATCGACTCGATTTGCCTAAAACAGTAAAGCTAGGTGAAGCTTATCAATCCCTAGGTGAAGAAGCTAAGTTATAATCTTAATCTTTAAATTTAGTTTGTTCTCTTGTTTATAAACATATATCATATTTATGAGTATATTAGATTGTTATGCATTATTTTTAAACATATAATTATATACTATATATATATATATATTAATTAATATATATATATATTTATATATATTATATATATATACATGAGCTAGTATAGACTCAGGAGTATAATAGGTACAGTGAGTGAGTATTCAAACCCCTCACTCAAAATAGATTTAAGCTTATCAATAAATTTATTAATTCACTATAATACTTTCTTAATAATATAAATATATGATATTGATTAAGAAGAATTAATAATAATAATATTATAATTAATTTAACAATAATTAATCACTAAACTAATATTCATAATATAAATTAGCAAAAATCATAATTATTTATATATAATAATTAATTAATAATAATTTATAATAATATAATAATATTATTATAATAATAATTATAACATAAATATTATAGCGTATAAATTAACAAATAATATAATTACTAATAAAAATTAAAATAAACAATATAATTTAGATATAATGATAATAATAATTAATATAATTATATTTAATATAATAATAATAATTAATAAATAATTGACTCGCACTTGTGGATACTGAGTTATAGAGAGGTGACTTGTCTGATCATCATATGACGTAGATTAGTAAGTGCGTTAGGTATACAATCTTATCCGCGTTGAAAGTTGGAGTTATTATCTGTCCTCGGGGTAGAATTAAAACTAGATGCGAAAACACTAGTTAATGAGTGTGACGCTAGTATTTGTGGATGATTTAGCGGCCTTAAAGTTTCGATGTTATCTTGTATTACCCTAATCGACACTGAAAAGGGATAGCCTCAAGTAATGGAACCTCTTTATTATATATTTTATCCATCATATTTTCAAATTCAGTCCTGCTAACATAATTATATAATAAAATGATATTATACTTATTCAATAATAATAATAGATATAAATTATAATTAGAGTTATAGGTTAAAATTGATATAAGGAATAAGAATGTGATATGAAGTTAAGGTTACGCTAGTTCAATAGGATTTGAAGGTGTCAAGTGTAGTTCGTAGATGTCTCACAGATTGATATAATGATATAGGTATAAGATTATTATTGTGAATGGTAAGGTAATTTAAGGGTATAAAACGTGTTTTAGGTGGTCCTGTTAGCTGTAATGTGTTTTATTTGATAGTACGTTAGCGAGGTTTGGCTTTTATAGTTAAGTTCAGGTTTATAGGTGATGATTATAGAATATTTTATACCAGCCACACTCTAAAATGATTAATATGAATATTGCTCTCTTCAACACACTCTCTGTAAAATTATAGATTAACAAAAATTATAGGCTCACGTAATAAGCTCAGGTTAATTACTATAGTATTCGATCGCTATGTGATGTGCTATAGAGTTCTAAAGATAAATAGGGAGTCACTGTAATCGAGAGAGTGTGATGGATAGAGTAAAGTCACAGGTTCATTCCTTTCTTCAGCTAAACTTTTTTCCTTAATTATCTATGGTTAGATTACGTGTTGGTTCTCTGCCTATTTAATGAGGCTAGAGATAAGTGCGTATCGGGGGTGGGAAAAATTTAATTCTCACGTTTCTCCTATCACCTCTCGTCATAATTATTCATTCGGCTAGAATATCGTGGCAGGGATCTATACTTTCTAGACTCAGAGCAATGACTCTAGTGAGGAATTCATCAAATACGATAAAGTGTAGCTATAGTACAATTAACCTCCTTGTTCTGCCTATGTACAAAAATCTTTTATGAACTTTCTTGCCATAAAAATAACTTCTCTAAGCAAATCACTTATTATACTATTGATATTCATGCTTATACAATTCGCTTCATTTTTATATATGTATTTTCGATCTGATGATTGTGTTGCTGAATTTATTACCAATACTGTATAAAACAATTCTCTTCTAGCCTTCCTATATTTATACTCTAACTCAATACTATGGACGATTCTAGAGCTTTACGTCTTCTAATCCTTCTGCCTGTCTAAGGTGTATCCTATGCCGTTTGCTCACAGTGTATATTAATACATTTGTCGAGTGCATGGCCTGAAATTTATGAATACTTATTAAGGATAAGTGAGTGAGGTGGGCTATCAGTAGATTTGACAATTATCCTCCTATACGAGTTTTGAGGAAGGTATATATATGTCATTACATGATTATTTGCTTAATCCTACTCATACCTATACCTCGTTCAAACTTTATATATAACTCGTTCATATGTCTCAATAATAATAGTCAACTTTCTACTCAGTGTTGAAAGTTCATTACGTACACATATGTATTCCGAACCTTATATCCGATAAATAAATAAGGAAAGCCGCTCTTGAAATATTTTTATATAATAATTATATTATTCTATTAAAAACTTGTATCACCTAAGTTTACTAATAATAAAAAGTTAAAAACTCTATCTCATAATAAATAAAATCGTTATTTTAATTCTTCTCAACTCTCACTTCTTTAAAGGTCACCTGTAGAAAAAACTTACTCATTACGATATCGCCAGTTAATCAGGCTTTCACGGCGTATTTACTCGAAGGTTATATACTACTGGCATTTTATACTTATCCTTAGATTAATACGTAAGTGCTTATATAGCTAGTTATATCTCAGCTATATATACTTAGAATATACTACTGAGTGGATAGATGAATTTTACTAGTGGTGATGGGTACGCTATATATATTAGTATAAATATATACAAAAAGTTTATTACCAGAGTATTATTGGCTAACGCTCATATGATTCAATGTCATTTATACAAAATCCTACGTATACCTTTGAGGTTTTCTCCTCTATATTCATAGCTTATACTTATGTTATTAGCTTGTCTGTCAAAAGCTTATTGACTGGATGTATAATTGTAATCTATATGTGTAGTGTACGACTTCTTTTACTTTATATATTATTCTGTACTAATATTAGTTATGGAGTGTTCTTCGAAGGTTTCTAGTTACTTATATTTCCTTACTATTTATACACTATATTATTATCATATGAATTATGAATCTTCTCACTATTAGAATACTACATAATGTATTCACATATACTATTGGATTACAGTAGATTATATCATGTATTGAACTCGGACTACTTATTCTTATCACTCTAATAATCAATTTCTGTGACTCCCTCTTTTCACTTTGCTTAAAATAGCCTCTCTATTATTTAATCTATTACTACGATTACTTAATTGTATATTCTCACTCGGCTGAATACTAGATAATTATATTTACTCACGTATACTGTTAGTAGTTACGTCTCTCTATTGTGAAATTCAAACTTATATTACTTTACTACATAAACTATTACTACTATCCAAAACACCTCTCTAACTTTCCATCGGCTTTCAAAACTTCAGTATTACTGACGTGATCTCTTTCTGCTCTATATTTGACAATATGAAACTACTCTATGGCTTTAATATTATTAATAACATAATAATAAAATATTGTACTTTATATAGGAACCTCACATTTCACACGATTGCTTTAGGGCGGCTCAAAAGAAATATTAGGTAAGTTATCACTGTATTTTTATAGACTGCGAGTTTTTTTACCCTTATTATTCTATCGTAAGTTGCTATCAGCTGTATTACAAGAGGTCTCATTCCGTCCAAGTATTGAGTGATATATAGATTAACTTCTACTCA
>JABUQX010023520.1:0-10208 GCA_015478945.1 Trachelipus rathkii
AAAGAGAGATGGCGTATTTTTTATTATTTGCTCTAGCCCATTCCGCTATGGATTATTAAACATTCTTTCATCTCCATAAATTCCATTTGCACACTTTTACCTTATCCCACTCCTCTTTGGGAGGAGGGTTTGAAACTTTTATGGAATCAATTCGTAGTTCTCTATAGAACCTTCCTGATCCTCTTTAAACATTTTGAATTTTGTTTTTTCTCCTTTTCTCTCTTTCTACATACCTTTTAATCTTATTAGCCTTTGCTCTATTGTATTAACATCCTTCTCACTTGCAATGGCTCGCCGAAATTGCAGATACAAAACCATACTTTCATATCATTATGGCCATATTTTTTAACTCTCTTCTTTTTAGCTTTTAGCCATATTGATGACGACGCTTTTCAATGAATGGTCTACTTTTTTTTTTCTTTTTCTTTTTTTTTTTTGTAGTCTATAAGTTTATGTAATTTTTAAGTAAAGTTTTTTTTTTCTGGTTTATACTTTTTGTTTTATTTCAGATAACATTGTATATAATTTCGTATTTTCATGAATTAACAAGTGTGTTGTAAAGTTTCCGCTTCTCTGATTACTTTCATAGGTGCACTGAGAACATTTAAATCAATTTTTTATTTTTTCATGATTAAGCAAATGCGATTTTAAGCTTCCTTTCTGATTACATCAGTAGCTTGGCACTCAAACATTAAATAATTTTGTATTTGTCATGAAATAAACAGAGTGTGTTTGTAAATTTGCCTTTGAATGTTTTATATTGCAATGGGAACATTTAACATAATTTAATATTTTTATGCTTAATGCAAATGGTAATTTTAAGTTTTTTTTACGGTTACATTCATAGTCTGCAAGTGAGAACATTTAAATAATTTTGCATTTTCATGAATTAATAAGTGTGTTTGTAAGTTCCCCTTATGATTACTTTCATAATTGCAGTGAGAACATTTAAATAATTTTATATTTTCATGATTAAGTTCAAGTGATTTTTTAAATATCTCTTTCTACTACTTTCATAATTGCATTGAGAAAACAATTTAAACTTTCTTCATTATAAAGACATTAAGTGATTATTATCTAACTCAGTTTTACTCTGAAATTTAAAATCACAGAAAAAACAAGAGAATTTTTTCAACTTTTCATTTCCAATCTTTTGAGTTCTTATCTTTGACTTCTGAGATCTATTTTTAAGGGAACTCTTCTTGCCACTCTTACCATCTCCACTCGTTAAGTTCTGAAAAAAAAATATATGTAAATAATAATTTAAAGTCAAAGATGCGAAATTAATTAGATTAACATTGTATCTTGGAGACCTTGCAAGAAAATGTTTATGCTCCTCTCCATTTAATGTCCTCAGTGAGAGTATGTTTAACAAAGGTGGCACACCCACGACTCAAAAGGAGACAGACTTTCATCTCAAAAAGATAATATGATTCTTTTTTGCACTACATTTTGTGAATCTTAAACTTTTGAATGTTTAATAAATTTGGTAATATTAAAATTCATTAACGCAGATTTTAAAATGAATAAATTACTGTAATTAACAATGATTTATGATTAAGAATTTTTTATTTATTAATTTAAATAGTAAAAATTGCAAACTTTTATACGATTGTTTTTTAAACTAATAAATATTGTTTAAACTATAAATTTGCTCGTTTTTTTTTTTAACCTACTAAAATAGTGGTGGTTCTTGCTGATGTCATTATAATTGAGGAACTAAACAAAACTTCAATAAAAAGTATCAGGTTTATCACTTCTTTAAACAGTATTCAAAATTAATTAATTTTTTTTTGTTTACTTACTGGAAAAGGGTAGAAATATTTGGTCAAAAAGTGAATAATTGTTAATCAGGAGGTTACGTACCATTTGAACTTATAAATGAATTTTGTCAAATGTAAACATCAAGTTTCAATAGTCATAACGAGCTATCTTCGTCGGAGGCTATAAAGGCTCAACATGCGGCAATTGATTTCAACCTCTGGGCACTCCAGCCTAATTTAAAACAGAAAGCACAATGACATTTGTACAAGTCAAATTGTTGAGTATAAAGAAAAATGTTTTTAATAAAAGATATGGAACTTGCTAAATTGAATCTACTCTGAAATTTTCATAAAAATTGAACGAATAATAAAAAAATATATGAGAAAATTTTTAATTTTGACATTTTCATCTCTTTCGGACATTGTGAAAAATAATCTACAATGGAATATTTTTTATTTTTGGAAATGTTTTTGAGTAGCTAAGGAGACCTAAACCTAAAACTTTTCTCTAGTATACATCTAAACGTTGAAGTTTTTTTTTTTAGATAGAGCCACTCATAATCAGAAATTCATTTTGGAACCAGATGCCAAACGGGTGGGTATACATAAAAGTGCCCTGAATCAAGTTTTTGTCACACGTGTAATTATATCTAATCAAAAAAAAAAAAATCATAAAAATTGAGAAGTGTAAAAATTGAATAAATCTTAAATTGTTTTACTTTAACATGGAATTCTATCCATTAGGTTAATCACATTTTTTTAAATGTATTTTTCAGGAATATACCCAATTGATAAAGAATAAACAAGAGGCACAAACTCACATCATTATACAAAGTCTTTCATGCGTAGGTTAACCAGGTTTAAGGCAACCTATGTAATCTGGGGTAAAAGGTTCACCAAAATGTTAGCTTTTGGGAGGGGAGGGGGGTTGAGATGACACTTCCCAGGGACATTGGGTGTCAAATATATAAAACACACATTATAGAAACCCTTCAAATGTACCTGAGCAGTTACTGCACGCAGAACAGTGCAAAGGAAAGAGATGTAGGGAACTGACTTGAAAAGTAGTAACCAAGCTACCAAGGCTCCCACGACCACACTTCTTCTCTCAGCTAATGCCAGGGCAACGTTGTACCATGAAGGAGGAAAAAACTTTCTGAAACATAACCGCAGTTCCTAGAGACAAACAAAAACAAGCGTACGAGTCTTAACAAGGCAGACTAGTTTTTCAAAATTGGCATAATATGCTCGGCAATTTCATTGAATTGAAAAAGCTATCACTTTTCGCATTCAAAGGACGTTCCGAAACCATTGTCTCAATAGGTTGACTCTCATCCTTAACGAAATTATCAAAAGACTCGAGATGACAAGGATCTCGTAAAGAAACAAGATCACAATTAACCTGGCCTGAGAGGGAAATCCAATACAAGTGATACAGGTTTTACATGGAAATGGGCCATGGAAAGCTGCGTCCGTTGTACCGTTGGGGAGGCGTCACCAAAAGTACCAGCGAGGCCCTCATTCACTTTATCGACTAGTTGTGGGAAAATATGTCTTGACTGGGAAATGAGTGGTGTGGAAGGTGCCAGGTGCACATTCAATGAGTAGGAACCCTGCATACAAAGGGGGAGGATTCATTCGATGCTAGTGGAGTCCCACTAATGAATGTCAAATTCGCTTTTGAGGGAGTTTCCTCCTTCATAGTTGTGTTGGAATGGGACAATAGAGAAGCCTAAGAAAGCTCCATATCGCCGAAAGCCTTCAACACCGAAATAATTGGTAAGGGCTGTTCAGGAATCTGAGAAATCTGAAAAAGGGATGATGTTTCCTAGGAACGGGCAAGTCGCTGAACAATTTATTCTTGGATGGTTAGGGGAAAGGCCCTTCCTTCGCCCTTACTTTTTTTTCACCATCATTCTTTCATCAACATCATCCTCAGATGGAGAAACAAAAACTTTAGGGGTACCTCCATTGGAGGCCGTCTCCTGAGGTGAGGTATCAGCAGTGATCCCTTCAATATTATCATTAGGATAGTGAGCAAAGATTCCATAAAAGAAACCAAATTGAACCTAAGCAGGGAATATGCAAGGTCAATATCGAAGCACGAGGGTGGAAGTTCCAAAATTTCCACTGGAGACCTCAATCTAGACGTTTTTCAAAGTGTTTTGAGGCAACTGATTTAGCGGAAAACCAACCTGTAATTCAGAGCAGGGTTTATTCTTCCGTTGCAGAGGAATTAAGACCCTGGGAAGTGCTCTGGTCTTAAGAAAATCCGTCACTCTGTAATGGGTAAATTCCCTAGAGGAAGAACGATGTTGCCGTTCACAAAGTTTTCCCATCCTTAGAACGCCTCTGGGGTAGGGAGGGCCCCAGAGCAGCAGATGAAGGACTTCTCAGAAAGGTGAGAGCAAATGGTGTGTGTAACTGTTTTAAGGATTCAGGTGTTTTAAGAGGACCCATGCAGGGATCAACACGAAACATTGGGTGATCTGCAAAGACAAATGATGAAGGCTGAAGAGCAATTCCTCCACAAACCCATCTTGGAGGAGAAGGAGCGTTTTGGTGCTCAAATTTGGTGATTATTTTGCCTTGGAGCAAGGTTGAACAATCCTGAGGGACAGCAGACGATATGTGGAAACTTAGGAACATTATTTCCAAAGTGCCGTAAGGGAGGATCCATGGGAAGCATACATTTGAGTGGGTAAGGAGGTGGAAAGAGTGAGAAGGTAGAAGTTGAAGCACCTGCAGCATATGACTGACCCATAGGATCTCATTTATTAGCTAAACATCGAGCCTCTCATTTGTTTAGTTTCTGGAGGGTATGCTGTTCAAACTTATAGTGTGGACAAGTCACAATGGCAGTAGTGATCCCTTTTGGAATTTCGGCAAGAGGGCGGGTTATTACAGGTTATATGAAAATCTTCAACACATCAAGCACAAAGGTCTTGTGACCCACGGCAATATTTCATAGGATGTTCAAACATCTGACATCTGAATCATCTTCGTGGTCAAGGGAGGTAGATTCAGACAGGATATTTACAACAGACAATTTTAACATTGGATGGAGTGTAAGGTGTACTGAAAGTAAGTAACAAAGAAGCGTTCAAAGCACTGGGAGTATCCATCTTTGGGGGAATCGATACACCTCCGTAAATGGAAAGGACTCTCGTAAATCTTTCAAGATCTTTTAGGGGGAAAAATATTTCACATCATCGGCGAATATTGTATCCTTGGAGGTATAATGAAAACTAACAGTAGATATTACTTGTAAGTAAGATAGGGATGATATATTTTCAAGAATAGTGCTCTGCATCTCAGTGAAAACTTTTATGAAAAGAAGTGATGAGAGAGAGAGAGAGAGAGAGGAGAGAGAGAGAGAGAGAGAGAGAGAGAGAGAGAGAGAGAGAGAGAGAGAGAGAGAAGAGAAAGAGAGAGAGAGAGAGAGAGAGAGAGAGAGAGAGAGAGAGAAGAGAGAGAGAGAGAGAGAGAAGAGAGAGAGAGAGAGAGAAGAAGAATAGAAGAGAGGGAGAGAGAGAGAAAGAAGAAAGAGGAGAGAGAGAGAAAAGAGAGAGAGAAGAGAGAGAGAGAGAGAGAGAGAGAAGAGAGAGAGAGAGAGGAGGAGAGAGAGAGAGAGAGAGGAGAGAGAGAGAGAGAGGAGAGAGAGAAGAGAGAGAGAGAGAGAGAGAGAGAGAGAGAGAGAGAGAGAGAGAGAAGAGAGAGAGAAGAGAGAGCGAGAAGAGAGAGAGAAGAAGAGAGAGAGAAGAGAGAAGAAGAGAGAGGAGAGAGAGAAGAGAAGAGAGAGGAGACGAGAGAGAGAGAAGAGAGAGAGAAGAGAGAGAGAGAGAGAGAGACGAGTAGAGAAGAGAGTAGAAGAGAGAGAAGAGCAGAGAGAGAGAGAGAGAGAGAAGAGAGGAGAGAGCAGAGAGAGAGAGAGAGAGAGAGAGAGAAGAGAGAGAGAGAGAGAGAGAGAGAGAAGGAGAGAGGAGAGAGAAGAGGAGAGAGAGAAGAAGAGAGAGAGAGAGCAGAGGAGAGAGAGAGAGAGGAGAGAGAGAGAGAGAGAGAGAGAGAGAGAATCAGCTTGAGCAGAAGGTAAGGCAGCAGTGAATTAGAAAGAAAAAAAATTAAAAAAATTATAATTGATATTTTGGGCAACTGTGCCCGAATAGAACGAAATGTTTTTTGGAGTATCGACTTTTTGGTTTGGCTGGTGATAATTTTTATTGCTCAAATTCCGGGTATGAAAATTAATTGGGATGAATTAACAAAGTCTTGAGATGGAACCAATTCCAATCTCCTCGCATGCCTCTTCTTGATGAGAGATTGAGAACAGTTGAGAGTTATCAGCAAAGCATGGTTTTTGGTGAGGAATTAGCACAGGTAATGTTTGATAATAAATTGGGTGCATGCAAAAGAATCATAAACGCACTTTAAGTTATTACGTACAGCTCTTTGAAATGATTCCATTTTGTTCATAAAATCCAAAAGTGTTTCACAAAAACAGTAACACAAAGATGATGATAAAGCCTAATATCATAATCATTACGAAAACTTTAAAGTAATTAAAAAAAAATTAAAATGTTTTTTATAATGAGTCATAAAAAATTTAAATTATAAAAATACCTTTATTTCTTCATCACTCAACTTGTTGACAAGCACCGAAGGAAGTTTTGAAGTCAAAAGTTGAGCAAAGAATTCTTCTTCGTCTGTTTCGAAATGCACTTCCTTTAAATCCTTGTCTTGTATTTTATTCAACAATAAAGAAACATTTCTCCAGGACATTCAAAACTTCTATAATAAAAAAATTGGAATATAATAATATATAATAATAATAATAATAATATATAATAATAATAATAATAATAATAATAATAATAATAATAATAATAATAATAATAATAATAATAATAAATGAAGATGAAGCAGTATTTCCTGTTCTCTTAAACACATGTTTCAATCTTGAGTTTAAAGTGTAACATAAATAAAATGACACACACACACACCTTTACATGTTGAGTACGTGACTTGTCTCCAATCATTGGTGGATTAATAGGTTTTATGGATTCATTCTTGACACGTTTTTCATCAAAAACACATTCAACTTCTAATTCTTTCCACTTTATAGATGCATTTTCTGATCCTTCATTTTTAACGTTTTCTGCTAGAGCGATGTTTGTTTCATCGTGAGAAAAAATCTGAAATTAAATCAAAGAATTTATTTTCTAAAATTTATATAAAAATTTCGAGAGATAAACCTTGTTCTGTTATTATTTCTATCGCCGAAACCATAAAAAATTATATTTTGCAGATATGCTAAAGTTCCATGAAGGAAGCAATCTAGTTTGAAGAGCAAGTAGACTGTCTTTAAGAAAACTTTACTACAGTAATAGGAAGGGAATTGACCACAAATACTAATATGTAACAATAATTTACTTTTATTAATATTACTCAGTTGATGCAATTTTATTTAAACCCACCTTAAAATGGACATAAAATTCTTAATTTTCAGCCAATTTTGATGGGGGAAAAACCAAACCACAGCTTATCCTTACGTCTAAAACGTCGCTTTCGAGGGTTTTTCTGTGTCTGTAGTCATTGTTTTGGTATTTTCATTTTTTGAAAACCTATGTTTTTGACATATTGAAACTCCTCCTACAATTTTTTTCGAAATGACTTCAAACTTGAAATATACAAAGATTGGACTATTATCTAAATTATTTAGGAACGGAATTTTGATATTTGATCCCATATCTGAGCAATGGTAGATTTTCAAAACCTATTTTTGGGTTTTCAAATTGAAAATTTGGGATATTTTTTTTCTGTTCATCCGATTTGCATGAAATTTTTAGGACATTTGTGGTCGGGGGAGATATAAAAATAGAAAAAATATCTTAATATTTCACTTTTTCAAAAAAAATTTGTTTTCGAAAAAGTGAAATATTTTGATATTTTTTTTCCTTACTCATCCTATCATCAAATTTTCAGGACGTATAAAGTCGGGCGAGATACATCTTTTTTATTTAGATAATTTTTTTGTATACTCAAAAATATTGTTTTTAAAAACTTGCCAAAATTTTGTTTTTGAAAATTTGTTGCAAGAAAAAATTCAAAACATCTCCCCCGACTAATGTTCTGAAAATTTCATGCAGATTGGATGAACAGGGAAAAAAAATACATCCCAATATTTCAATTTGAAAACCCAAAAATAGGTTTTGAAAATCTACCATTGCTCAGATATGGGATCAAATATCAAAATTCCGTTCCTAAATAATTTAGATAATAGTCCAATCTTTGTATATTTCAAGTTTGAAGTCATTTCGAAAAAAATTGTAGGAGGAGTTTCGACAAATGTCAAACATAGGTTTTCAAAAAATGAAAATACCAAAACAATGACTACAGACACAGAAAAACCCTCGAAAAGGACGATTTAGACATTAGAAAAAGCTGCAGATTTCTTTTATCCTCATCAAAAATGGGTGAAAATTAGGAATTTTATGTCCATTTTTTTAGGTGGGGTGAAAATGGGCTCAGCCCGAAGCAAAAATTGGACCCTCCCTTAATAATAGATAATATAATAATAATAATATTAATAGATAATAATAATAATAAAATGAAGATGAGGCCGGTATTTCGAAGTTCTTTTAAAACAATGTTGAAGCTTGGTGTTTTTAAAGTGTACACAAGAAACAAAATGAAACAGCACACACTTACATGTTGAGAAGCCGTGACTTTTCAGTTCCCCAATATTGGTGGATTAATGGGTTTGGTAGTTTCATTCTTGGGCTCATCAAACCCAAATTCAACATCTAATTCTTCCAACTCTAACATAGATGCCATCTCTGATCCTTCATTTTTAACACTTTCTGATAAACCGATGTTTGTTTTATTGTGAGAAAGAATCTGAAATAAAATCAAAGAATTTCATTTGAGCTTACTGGGATGGAATACCCCAAAAATATCATACCAATTATGCTGAAGTTACTGGGTTGGAATACCATAAAAAATTATATCAAATTATGCTAAAGTTCCATGAAGGAAGCAATCTAGTTTGAAGAGCAAGTAGACTGTCTTTAAGAAACTTTATTCCAGTAATAGGAAGGGAATTGACAACAAATACTAATATATAACCAATAATTTACTTTTATTAATAGACGTATGCTTTAGATTCACAAGTGTTGAATATTACTCAGTTGAATGCAATTTTATTTAAACCCACCTAAAAATGGACATTAAATTCTTAATTTTCGCCCAATTTTGATGGGGGAAAAATCAAACCACAGCTTATCCTTCCGTCTAAAACGTCGCTTTTGAGGGTTTTTCTGTGTCTGTAGTCATTGTTTTGGTATTTTCGTTTTTTGAAAACCTATGTTTTTGACATATTGAAACTCCTCCTACAATTTTTTTTCGAAATGACTTCAAACTTGAAATAGTACAGATTGACTATTATACTTAAATTATTTAGGAAACGGAATTTTGATATTTGGTCCCATATCTGAGCAATGGTAGATTTTCAAAACCTATTTTTGGGTTTTCAAATTGAAAATTTGGGATATTTTTTTTCTGTTCATCCGATCTGCATGAAATTTTTAGGACATTTGTGGTCGGGGGAGATATAAAAATAGAAAAAATATCTTAATATTTTACTTTTTCAAAAAAAATTTGTTTTCGAAAAAGTGAAATATTTTTTCCTTACTCATCCTATCATCAAATTTTCAGGGCGTATATAATCGGGCAAGATACATCTTTTTTATTTAGATATTTTTTTGTATTCTCAAAACTTCCCAAAATTTCGTTTTTTAAAATTTGTTGCAAGAAAAAATTCAAAACATCTCCCCCGACTAATGTTCTGAAAATTTCATGCAGATTGGATGAACAGAGAAAAAAAATAACATCCCAATATTTCAATTTGAAAACCCAAAAATAGGTTTTGAAAATCTACCATTGCTCAGATATGGGATCAAATATCAAAATTCTGTTATTAAATAATTTAGATAATAGTCCAATCTTTGTATATTTCAATCAAGTTTGAAGTCATTTCGAAAATAATTGTAGGAGGAGTTTCGACAAATGTCAGACATAGGCTTTCAAAAAATGAAAATACCAAAACAATGACTACAGACACAGAAAAACCCTCGAAAACGACGATTTAGATATTAGAAAAAGCTGCAGATTTCTTTTATCCTCATCAAAAATGGGTGAAAATTAGGAATTTTATGTCCATTTTTAGTTGGGGTGAAAGTTAGGTTCAGCCCGAAGCAAAAATTGGACCCTCCCTTAATAATAATAATAATAATAATAATAATAATAATAATAATAATAATAATAATAATAATAATAATAATAATAATAATAATAATAATAATAATAAATGAAGATGAGGCGGTATTTCCAGTTCTTTTAAACAAATGTTTGAATCTTGAGTTTAAAGTGTAACAAAAATAAAATGAC
>JABUQX010023521.1:0-45285 GCA_015478945.1 Trachelipus rathkii
CATTTTGAATTACGATCTTTTCAGGGACGCTGGTTTCTCAGAATTTAGTATGAAGAATTTGTTGCTGGGTAGAGATAGACAAGGTCAAAGGCTCCTACTATCTCCCCTATATACTCGACCTGAAACAGATCTTTTTAAAGGTTCCCAACGTTAAATTAGATTTGGCACTCTTCATTTTTCATCAAAGGTAATTCTCCTTTGAAAAAAATTATTCGTCATACAATCACCCAGAACATGACTATAACTACTCAATGCCGAAGCTCCGAGAAGTATACAAAACCTCAATCAACAAGATACATGCAATTTCAAAACATAAGTGCCTGAAATAGCATTTGCTAAAGTTAAATCTTGAACCTTCTGGTCTATTTGATGCTATGACGGTCCAAATTTGTTGCCTTTATTCATAACATCATACTATATCTAGTTAAGAATTCTGTATTAGATACGTCACCTACATTATTAATATCACTGTTATTAAACTACAGGTTGATGTAAAATTTTCATCACAGCCCAAAATTATCAGTGTTTTGTAATTAGCAAACAAAATTATTGGATCCAAACGCAATATTATCTCCCATGCAGATGCTTAATATAGATTCATCATTTTCTAAATGCCGGGTTCATCTACAGAGACCTCTTGGGCCTACTCGTGTGGCCGTGTGGCATCTCAAAATAAAATTGCCACCAACGAGGTTCCTTGGGGATAAACTCTAGAATTAGAAGATCATCAATTTTCTAACTGGAAAGAAACAACAGTCACTCGCGAGAGCATATATTATGTTCAACGACAGTATGACTCAACTTTAACCTATCTATGCCTGTATTATCATCTCGAATCTATACCTATACTTCATCCCAAACAACCCATGCCCACGAAAAGCAACAAACATCTCCAACCACACCTCGACTACACATAAATAGAGAGCCGGACATAACGAGCCTCTGCCTAACCACTATCAAAGAGATCGTACAGGTTAAACAATTTACGAAGGCAGCCCAAGCTTAACACTCCTGTCTCTTCCTCCCAATTAACTCACAAAACTCATCGATTTAGGCCCTAGGGTATCTCGTATAAAGTAGCTGCATTCATGGATTTTATTTCCCACCCCTAATGGCATCTTTGACAGGCGTGCTTCTTTTAAGAACAGGAAGCTCAGAGGCTTTTTACTTCTCATTGACAATTATACACCAACACAAGAGTGAGAGTTGCGAGTATAAAATAAAAGGGGCTTTTGTACGAGAACGACCTATTCTAATATAATTCTTACCTTCGCCACAGTGCACCCTTGCACTCACACAGAAATGTAGAGTCTCTCATCAACAGTCTTTCGTCGCCCTCCTGAACCATACGAGAACATCGGAGATCCAATTAATAAGACTGACAATCGTAATATATTTCATCTTAGTTTAGCCTTAAATATTATTCAGAGTGCTGGATCTACAAAAGAGATAGAACCTATTAGTTGACCGTGATTTCTTCCCATCCTATCTAAAAAACCATTCCACCAATCTCCAAAACGATTACAACAAAAACTTCCCTCTATATCCTTCAAGTTTCCAAGTCCCTGATTTTTGAATCCCATCTAACAAAGATACAATCTTTACACTTTTACTTTATTTACACTATTAACACCAAGAGAAGACAACAATAGGCCGAAGAATTTGTACTCTTCATCTAAAACTGTACTAAAAAGACTAGTTACCAAAATCACAGAAATATTCTTAGCTTCTCAGTGGTAAATCAATAATTACAAAACTTCTCATCCTATAAATATCACAGAGACCGAGTGTGCAACTCAGGAAGGGTACGAAAGGACGGTTGACGGAGAAGGTCTCTATAATCCTCACTATTACAGAGTATGCGATACAGGGTGCCAATATTGAAGTGAGGTAACCAATTATTCACACTCACTTGGATATTTATTCGAGTGAAACTGCGTTTAACTAGGTAATTTATTTAGAGGAAACTATCCTATTATCTTGTTCCACTCTCCCTAGCCTAGGGATAGTAATTTCACCATCTACGTACAACGACTAGTATGCTATCCTACAGACTTTAACTATTCATTAGTGGTAGAACCTTAGCCAACTAATCTGTAGAGTATTCCCACCAACTTCCCCCATTTCCCATCCCCACAAAAGAATATATCATTATTTGAAATAAAACACTAGAGCCATAGCGTCCTAATTGTTCCACAACAAAATGGAAATACAATCTGGACCGATTAATATCGTTAGCCACACGATCCATCCAGTTTCACTTATCAATCTACATATTACCAAGAACACAATAGCTCCACCTGATATCAATAATCAATACTAATGAGTTCATTGATATGGAGGTCATCTAGGTAAATTTATTGGAAAAAGACCATTATCTAATTACTCGATTCACATCATGTCCTAGGAACAAAAACACTCAACATCAGGATCAGACTTGATAACATTATAACCCTTATCCTATAGCTCTTAATACATCGCATACTTACGGAGATACCTTTAACTACATACTTAACCGTCGCGCCACACTCGCATCGAGGAATACCACATATATCGTGATAGATGCCTTGACCAAACATCAGATACGCATCATAATAGAGACACATAACCACACTCAGACCAAAAACATAATACCAATCAACAAAAATATTTCTACGATACTGCAACGAATAAAAATACGCAGCTAATATCTGACTAATTACAACAACAATGGACATAACAACAACAAGAAAAACATTTCACAAACTCAAAAATCTTGTAAAATCATTCCCTGTTCTAATGGAACAAAAAAAATCTTATTTTCTTCACTATTACTGAACCAACAATAATATTCATATATACAAACTTATCCTACTGAGACACCATCAAACTTCCGAATTAATCCCTTTACTATTATTGAATACTACTTATGGGAATCCATTCAGCGTAAACTTTTCCACCCATTGGAAAATTCGACAAATTTCTCAATATCCTAAATAACCAGCAATGAAATCCAGCATACCGAAATCAACCCAATCTGGTACTATTAAGAGTCATTTGCATCCATGGTACGAACAGAAGTAGTGGCACTCTATCATTTCATTCGGAGACTCTTCCTCATTATCACTGCTCTAGTCATGGCTAGCTTTCTCTCAAAACTCCGAGCAAAGACCCACACAGAGACTCTAGAGCATTCATTTCTTACATATCACATTACTTTTCTTTTTTCATTGCCAATATTTTCATGTGCGTTTATAAGTGTCATTTAAATCCTTATGCCATCGAGAGTCGACTTACAACTCTTAATCCTTCAATTCATTTTTAAACCTACTCTTTACAGGAGCTGCTTTTCGACTTCAAATTTCCACATAATATCCAAACATACTCACTCTCGACTTGCCGTCTCCCGCTTGGATACCATAAGCTTCACAAAACATTCACCTCATAAAACCTACATTCCTCAATCCTTCTCATCTTTCAAAAACGCTTCCAAGTTTAACTCTTCATTCAATACTCGTCACGAAACATCTCTTACCTCCCATACTCATGTGAAAGAAATATAATTCTATGATAATATAATAACCAACATTGCGCTGAATTAAAATAATATAAGAATTATTTACGCAACGCAAAAAATGTAAGGTTACTAAAATGGTTAAATAGGAGACTAGTGTTTCTGTTAAATTTGAGAGAGTTTTTACCTTTTTATGAGGCCACTTCCAACCGTATTAATGCGTCGTTATTCAATTTATATATTAATATCTTTTTTTTACCTATATGTAAAGGGAACCTAACTTCCACACATCTCACAAACACGCGTACATCATATAATCAACAGTATCCAATATACCAACACCTAAACAACCACACATATTATAACATATACATAATAAAAACCTACATAAAATCAAAATCACCAAAATTAAAATTAACACACCATACACACTAACATAAATACACCATCTAATGACACAAATTTAATAATATAATAATAATATATAATCTAACATAATATTAATATTTAACATAAAACTTATACCATCAAAATAAAATATCACACATACACCACAAACAACACGAAGACAACCACTATAATACACAACTATCGAACACTAACCCCACGATAATAAAATATTCATAAACTACCATTCACACCAAATAAATAAAACAAAATAACATTACATAAATCACCATAAAAATAACATAACAAACCCATAAATAAATATCAAAGCCAATCAAAATCCACAAATATAATTCAATAAAATAACTCAAATCAAACACCCGCACACTTAAAATCCACTACAAACTAATATAATCTACTACAACTACACATATAATTACCACATCATACACCCTAATGTACCCGCAGTCTCTTAAAGAATTATAAACCGCTAGCGACGCACAACTGAGTCACAACACCACCAACCACAAAAACCACACCCCTAATAGAGAAACACTTTGAGGCTATCAAAGGTCCCCAAGCCCCACACCAGCAAATGCGTAAATAGCACAAATAATAGATACTGGATAAAATATCAGCTACTGACCCTACAAACAAAAGCAACACACACACAAAACCCCACCCATCAACATAATTGCCAACACACAACTTTAATTAAAACACTTTCAATCACAACAATGAACAAAGAATACAAAACATAAGCCATCCATAACATGAACATCCAGCTCTCAAAGGTTAGGAGAGTTTTCCAAGGCCTTAAAGAGTCAGAAATTAAAGTCAAACCAACACCAAGGAGAACAATCCTCATTAAACCAGAGGCCAATCACTTTAACGAAAAGACAAACCAAGGCAGACCACTACAAAAATCCACCAAGTCAGAGAGTATACTGACAAACACATATAATAACAACACCTTAACGAAACAGGAGAAGCCCACCAAACCAAACCAGCAGCGGGCGACTAAAATCTATTGGTTCCTAAGAAGGAGTTTCATAATGATCGAAATTAAGATTCAACAACTCTCGATGGTTCCCAATCGAGCATTTATCGATGAACTGCCGATATTACAACTAATCGATAATCTTTAAAATCGGTCTATTAATATCTACGTATCGCACATGAGCAAGTTTGGCATTTACAACATATAAAAAAATAATAATCGAAAGAAAAATAATTACTAAATACATCAACATTCGCAATAATCCGCTGCAGTAATTGGGACCGTTTGAAGCTCATTTCAGCAAACCCTTATTAATCGATATGACAGGAGAATAAGAGCTTATATAGTCTCGAGAAAACTATGAGACAATAAATAAAAAAAAAAAACTCTACCATATAAAATGCACGAGAGAAGAATACAGGGAAACGCATAACCCGTGATCACCAAATTATCCACAAGTACATTGTAGTGTATATAAGACGGCGATGGTCTTACAACACCAATCCCACCAACACGCAGAGAGGTAGTGACCGCCGATCAATTGCTCTTAAACACGCAACTTACTTCGGTAGTAACTCATCGAAAATCACTATCTATCTCAAACCAAACACACAAAACCACGCTATGCCTGGCTAAGTGAGTATTAGGACCCCACTCACAAAAAATCACAACGAGCAAAAAAACGAATATTAAGGGCACGATCTTCGAGCAACAAACAACAATATGCGAAGCGAAAATCACAAACAGACCGAAGGTCTAGTTATAGATCCCACCGACACACCGAGCCCATGACAACGAGCCACTCGAATCACAGGCAGCGTAGCGCACTAACCACCATACACCTTATTATATTATTATTACGTCAAATCAGATCCAAACGAAATAAATATCACCAGACGCGAAGGAGAAATATCTATAGAACTCCATAGAGACGTCAACACAGAAAACACAAAAAAGATATATCACTGACTACGGTATAAAAGGACACTCTTCGTTTTATTTACCGCAACGAGCACCTCCTATATATTCACCACTACCTCATACTAACAATTACCTTCAACACCGTGGTTTCTTCAATAATCTCATACCCACGAGAGTTCACATAGAGAAACCAGAAATATATAACAATCCTTAAAAGAGGTTAAAAAAGACGATTAAGTAAAAGTCCTTTCAACCTCGGGTTATCGATGTTCCTAAATCGAAAACGGTGATAATTAACCCTAGAAATACCCCAACAAGCGAAGACATACATCTTTGTCGTATCCCACCCCACGAGTAAGCACAGCTCACCACCTTAAAAGAGGGAGGATCTGCCCCCGACAACCCTTAAGACACACCGCACAAAGATCAACCAATCATCCAGCCCTGAACATCAACACAACATAGTTAGGACCTATACACGTCAAACTATCAAACCAACACGACCATCCACAACCCAAGAGCGACACAAACCACACAAATTAAGAGAGACTAAACTGAAGGACTGATAGTAGAATGACGTAACTCTTCTTGAGATCTCGACTGACGAATATAAGCGACACCTCACATCACACACTGTACGACACAACACCCCGTCAACAGGGGGGAAGAACTGACCCTAGTCAACCACCACAAAACAAAATTCAAAAATGAATCGAGTACGAAGGCTACAGAAAACTTGGAGGCTTGGGTTGAGGAGTCAGAGTCGGAGATGGAATCAGAGACGGAGATGTTGCTTCGGAGTCCAGGGACCCCACCGGAGGGGGTCCTCAGTTGAAAGAAGAAGAAGAAAATCAGGAATGTAAAAAACAGAACGGAAGAAGAAAAGAAAGAAAGGAAGAAAGGAGGAAAACTCTAAAAAAGGAGGAAAGCGAGACAAGACAGGAGGAAGGAGATCTGCAACGACAGCTACGGCTCCACTAAGAGAAATAGATGAGCAGAGACACAATGAGAGCACGGCTGCCAGAGTAAAACTCAAAATAAACAACACACCACATCAATACGAACACTAACACACAACACAATTGGATGGTGTTCCTTATAAAGGGTTACAATTGAGAGAGGAGAACCACTCTCAATTCATGTTATAATAAGTACCAGTGATGGGGTACATAGCGACCACAAATAATACCGAGCGGCGTCCCGACTAGCCAACATTAACCAAAACAAAAAGCCAGAAAACAATCCAAAGAATAGCCACAACACCACTAACCACCTAAACAATTACACAAGGACGAACATCGAAAAGAGAAGAGAGAAAATAGAGTGAAACATAACGAAAGGGAAATGAACACACATACAGAGATCAGAACTAAGTGAAGCAAAGAAATAAGACAAAGAGGCACTATTTGACAGCAATCACACGAGCGAGTATCAGGACATACCGAGCAGTGAAGGCTCGCCCTAGATTATCTAAAAAACCTCACATAATGCTGCATAACAAAGATACACAACTCACATGCCATCGGAGTTCTAGTCCCACCTTATTACTAACTATAAAAGTATAATACACACCATCGCGTTCACATTCGATTAGTAACCTTCCACGAGCAAAACAAATAAATCAACCAAGCCTTTGCAGAAGACACACCAACGAAATCAACACAAAAATAAAATAAATAACCACAAATAACCATTAATAAGATTATCCTCCTACTATCCTTCACATAAACAAAAAAATGTCTTATAGCATACAACAAAATACAACAATTTACAACAATATAATACGTTTATCTTATACACTAATCAAACCACCTAATTAACACAGTATACATAACTTCACTACCTCACCAACTCCAAACTACCACCACAATATAACAACAACACACACACAACAACACACCTCATGACCCCAAAAATAAAAAAAACTACCAACTAACACCAAAATAAAACACATACACCCAAACACATCAACAAACACCACCCACTCAACACAAACAACCTCCAAACTCAGATACATCCAAAATCCCACAACCTGCACCCTTACTAATTCATCACCTACACTAAGCAAACCACTTCTAATATGACTAACTACAATAGAACATATAGGTACATCACAATAATATATACTTGAGAAGATATACCCCAACCCCATATCATATAATAGGGAACTACCAACACTACATAAATATATCAAGGTCTTTAAATACAAAAACCATACACGCCAATAATTGCTAGACATCAACAAAGTTTCCCAGTAATAAAGCTTTACCTTAGCATCATCTGAGGATATGAAACACATCACCACACATACAACCACAAACCAGAAACACTCTACCAACGAGACCCCCAAATCATTACAACCACAAAAGAAAAACAAAAATAAGACATCACTAATGATCACACCGGACACAAAGAGTTATCTAACACCACATTAAACAACAACCACACACTACACAGATAACAACTAAGAAATCCATAAATCAACTACATAATAACACCACCAAAATAAACACGTACCATTATTCCACAACTTTAGCTCAAGCGAGTGCCGATCCACATCAACATGAACAAACATGATACTCACACATACACAACAATACTTACACCATCATTAACCATCTAGAGAGTTTCATTGAACTAAACTAGCACACTACTTCCAACACCAAACACATATGCAGCCTAACCGATAGCTGTTCAAGAACTATCACTATACCACAATCACACCACACGACATACCACGCCACATTGAGAACCAATCCACATTACACACCCACTAACGCTACCCAACACCAAACACAACTCCATCTCCCATCAAACACTTACCCATCAACAAAAAAATAACTAAACGCATCACACTCCCAACATACACACAATCATCACAATTCAACCACATCACAAAGCAAATACAAAAACATAAAACTGATAAATACAAACAAGCGAACAACCCAACCAAAACACAATAACTAAGCACAAGAAATCAAAAATTCAAAACACTGCTAACCTCTACACAATAGATCCAAAACAATTAACACCTAAGACATCAACAACACTCAAACCCTAACCATATAACCGAGGGTAAATACACCCAGCAACACCACCCCAACAACACACCACCCACAATATAACACACACATAATCCCAATTAACAAAAACAGCACTCACAATAAATAAACTACAATTATTCCATTCATTCATGTAAAAACATCTACTATGACATAACATACTTAACACATAAACCCCGCCTAGCGCATAACAGCGCCACCCACTCGGATCAACACATAGCAGAGCTAAATAAGGAGAAGCACCAGAGAGACACGTTCACAAAATGCACTAAAAATTACAGGTAATATACAATAAACATATACACATAATAACACAATATCAAATATAAAAACACCAAACGAACACATTAACACATAAAAATAAAAACACATATCCTATCATACTACGCTCACCACATCATAATTACACCTTTCCATTCACAAACTATTAAATACATCTCAAACTATCCACTATAATCAGCCCGTGGTCATAGGATTCTGTCTAATTGAGTAAACAAGTTTCTATATGTTTTCTCCAGGATTCCACACACCACCGAAAGGATGTAAGCTCCTAATACAACATTGCAGTAGACACACACACTCACCCAAAAAATACACCAACAAAAATACATAAACATCCAACACTCACACCTTATTACTCCAAGGCATTTCAATCACAAGACAACTCACACTCGTCTCACTCAGCCACACATAGAATAACCGCAACAGTAATATCACCGCATATATCCCACTGCAAAGTCCAATCTACCAACCTAACACAACCAGGCCACTTTCCCCTACGCTAAATCATTCCACTAAAGACAATCTATTCATCAAATAAACGGAGAAATCCCACTAATCTCTCTACCAGCGGTCCATATATATCACTCACGTCACGCATTACATTACACATCAAGCCACGCAACATAAACCCCATAATAGAAATTACAAAACCAGAACGATATGCAATGCCGCACAAACCCTATTCAAGCCTAACTAACTTATATTACAAATCTATCATCTTACCAATAGCACTACTCAAAACAACAATACAATGCGACACTTGTATAAACCACCAAATTATTGCCAGAATAATCGAACCTAGAAGATACCATATATCCACACGCACACCCTATTAAGTCATCATCGTGCCCACTTAATTGGGTTCCATATCAACACCACCCTTTCTCACGATCATAACACTAACTCACCATAAATAACCAATGGTCAGCCACTGTACAGTCAGCACAGCAACATCTACTTCATACAATTCAGATAAGACCGAGCACTCACTAATCACCACCTGATCCCAAACCATACAGATATTTCACATCCAAGAGAGCGATGATCACTACGAATGACAATCCAGCAACACCCCTTATTAAATTACGATCTAGCTCGAGATCAACTAAAAAAAGAACCACGAAACTCTTATCCGAAGCGAGAACACATTACTATATCCCAACAAACACTAAGACAAATAATAGATTCACACAACACAGAGTCATACTACCACCAACCAATACTACACCATCGTCACACACCACTTAAAACCCAACACAGTAATATATTGCTCTCCATTCGATTGTTTACGAAAAATGTAAATACCACATACGTTGCGGTATACAAAAGAATCCTCGTAAAGAGGACGTCGTAGGAGCAGAACGGAGGTCGTCAATCAGCATCAGCGAAAAATGTCTACTGACATACGGGCTTTACGAATTTCGTCAGAAGACAATTTTTCGACTGATGCTGATATGACGACCTCTCGTTCTGCTTCTACAGACGTCCTCTTTACGAGGATCTTTGTAATACCCAACGATGTATCATTTACATTTTTTCGTAAAACGAATGGAGAGCAATATATTACCTGTGTTCCAATTGGTGGTGCAAGTAATATACCTTTAATCATATCAGTTGAAGAATTCCTCAAGATTATCGACAGCCTCGAAGCTTGGATAAAGGCTGAGTATGTGTCATCTGTGACATCGTCTCTTGATGAAATCAGAGGTGACAGATTGAGCGGCTATAATAGAATAGATGTTGCTTTCCACTGCTATCTGACAAATGTTTTAAATATTGATGTACGCAAACTATTGGAAAACCCAATGATGCTGTCTTCACATGCGCTACGTGTCATGTTTCACTGTTCAAGACATCGCAAATCATAACAGCTCTTGTTTAAACATGAAAAACGAACTTAAAGTCCTCATCTTAAAGGTGTCCGCCATACATCCGAGGACTTAATTCATATAGCGCATGGTGTAATCATCTACGATATTTACACCGAAACATGTGGTTTCCGTATAATGCAGTATACAGAAATGCCTTAATAACTATCAGGCAGGATACGTTTACTTCTCTCTGGCAGGAGCGAGTGAGTGCTGTTGAACCAAAATATGCAGAAAAATGGTTTAGTGCAGCAAGTTGTATTTATGCTTACATCCTTTCGGATGGTGTTGAATCTCTGGAGAAACATATAGAACTTGCACAATTTATACAGAATCCTATGTCCACCTGATTAGATGGTTTAATATATTATAAAACTTATATTACATTGTATATTATTTATTTATGTTCTTTTTATTGGAAATTAAATGTTATACACTTTTTGAAAACATGTTTTTTTTTTTTTTTTTTTTTTTTATCTTAACTGCCCCCTTATGTACGCTTTGTTGTTTAAGATGTTGGGGCTGGCTGTTTATCCTGTAGCGCGTTGTGTGTTAAGTATGTATTTCATAGTTTAGATTCACAGATAAAACTTTACTTTGGTTTGTCTTTAAACCCAATAGGTATTATTGCTAGTGTATAAAGTGTGGATCTTTGAGCTTAAGGTTAGCAGTTTATTCATTGCTTTTAAGAATGGTGTCTGGCTGCCTTAGTACTTTTTTTCATTGATGCTATGTGCTTTATTAATGTGAAAAATAACTTTTGTTAACGTTAGAGTATACTCATCGGGTCTGTATGATAATTACACACGTTAGGCAAAATCTTTGTTTACATATCACCATGTTTAATGTAAAATTAAACTTGTTATGTTAGAGAACACGCTTGACAAAGTGTGAATAAGTTACGTTTTTGGATGTTTTGTTAGTTACTTTACTGTTGTTAAGTGTGAAAACTTTGTTAACGTTAACCATTTATCCTGTTTAAAGATGGGCTAGTTTCTTGTTGTGGGTTATATTCATAGTTCAGTGATGCTAAGTAAGCTTTATTTATGTGGAAAACTTTGTTATGTCAGCATATTTTCGAGGGTTAGTATAAAAAAGAACTTATTTTTACGTTATGTTTATCCAAAAATGATACTCAAATGTGACTTAATCAATGAGAATCAAATAGATCACAGATGGTCCACGGAGATGGTTGGATCTGGTGGATGGTGGTTTGAATTTGTGAATTTACTGCTTTAGATATGTAAACGTAATTTGTAAAGTTATAAACATATAAAGATTAAGAAATTTTATTTATTTATTTATTTATTTTTTATTTCTCTGATGTTCTGAAACATTATTTTCGAAATCTAAAGACCCAATAACATATATAAGGACACCAGCATTGTTGTTATACGACGAATATTTATTAACTAGGCACCGCACCGGAGCCAGCACCGGTGCAATTGTCAACTCCTACTCCTCTGACTCCCACCTTCCTCATTTCTTCTTCCTCCTATTATCTTTCATCCTTTTTCATTCTCCTTTGTTTTTTTGCCTCTGTGCTCTTTTTTTTCCAGTCGCGACCCCCTAATGGGGGGTTCCTAGACACCTACTACGGACTTTAACCATCATATTTCGAACTCTACGACCTCATAACCTTAATAAGGCACCATCATTGTTGTTATACGAATGTTTATTAACTCGGCACGCAGTGGCTCCTGCACCGATGTCTGTGCCTATCCCTCAGACTCCTCCTTCCTCTTTTCCTCCTCCTTCTCTTCCTCCTTCTTCCTTTCTTCTTCTTCTTCTTCTTGTTATTCCTGCATTCCATGCATTTCTTCTTCTTTTTTTCACAAAAGACACCAAAACAAGAGAACAAAAACTGAAGGACCCCCTCGAGTGGGGGCCCTGTCCCGAAGCGATCCGCTTCCATCTCCTCATCTCCGACTTCTTGCTGACTCCTCAACCCTAGCCTCCAAGTTTCAGTCTTTTACGAACATATTTTTAATTTTTTTTTTTTTTTGGGTGGGTTTTTCGTCCCCCCCTTACGGGGGGGCGCAGAGTGACGTAATCTCGTCTCCGACGAGATTAGTCATCATATAACTCACATCCAAATTCTGAGCCCATCGTTAAGCTCAAACGACACAATTTGACCTTGGCGCTAAGGGGCAACACCCCCTTAAGGGTGACCTACGGGCACCAAAACTCGCGGGGATCAGTTTATCACCTTCATAGAACATATACCAAGTTTGAAAGCAATACCTCTATTCCTTGCGATACGTTAACTCTAACCCTTGTAGATATATATCGGACTCAGACCGGATGCGAAGAAAATATAAAAACCAACCCGGAGTCGGAGTCGGAATGTGTAAAAAACGTTCCCTTACAGGAATCGTTTTTCGAACTCAGACTCGATTTCCTTCGGAAATCAAATCTTCATAATAATATCATAATAATAATAATGTGTAATGTGTATGCGCAAGCGCGCTCAGTCTGTGTCTGTCCGGTCAAACAGACCTTCGGTCGTTTGACCTCCAAGTGGTCGGTCGCCCAAACGCTCGTTAGGCCTAAACTCACCCACGCAGATCAAGCAACAAAGGCGTAAGCACAATATCGGCGTCCACCCTCGGGGGTGCCCCCCTCTATATACATTCTACAGACTTGAAATTTACAAGGATTCGAGCTTATCCATTATAGTTAATATGTCCAAGTTTCAGACCTATAACTCTATTCCTTCAATATCGAAAAGGGTGCTAAAGAGCTCAAAACTGGCTCCAATACTACAGCATTAATCGAATGTTATTATATAATTATTTTCTTTCGATATATTTTTTTAATTGTTAAATGCCAACCAAGCACGTAGAAAGACGATTTTAACATCGATTTAGGGGTAATCGATCACGATAAATCGATTGAAATAAAAAATGATCTATCGATCATTTAAAACCTCTAGAACCAAAAACCCCTTTGGAGGGCTCCGCCCCCTTTTGGGGGGTAAAACCTTGAGTTCAGGCTCAGAACCTCGGAAGTCGGTCTTCCAGACTTTAAATTCGGTCTCACCGACCTTGAAAACCTAACCTTGACACCGTCAACCTTGAAACAATGTTGCCAAAAGTTGCTACTGCAAACATTGCAACATTTCAACCATTCGCTGTTGACCTTGAAGCCGGTCAGTTGCGGCGCCTATACTAACATTATCATCTGTATATAATTATTCTATATATTATATAATATATATTATATATATATATTATATATATATTATATATATATATATATATATATATAATATATAGTTATATATATATATATATATATATATATATTTATATAATAATATATATATATATATATATATGATATATAAATATATATATATATATTAATAGTATAATATATATATATATATATATATTATATATATAATATATAATATATTATTATATATATTTATAATATAATATATATATATATATATATATATATATATATATATATATATATATCAGTGGCGACTTAGTATCTTTTTCTATTCGTGTCTCTCTCTCTCTCCTCTCTCTCTCTCTCTTCTCTCTCTCTCTCTATATATATATATATATAATATATATTATATATAATAGTATATATATATATATATATATATATAGTATATAATATATATTAATTATATATAATATAATGTATATATATATATATATATATATAATATATATATATATATATCTATATATATATATATATCTAAATAATTATATATATATATATATTATATATAATATATATATATATATATATATATATATATATATATATATATATATATATATATTATAATTTTTTTTTAAATTAATATATATATATATATATTACACTTATAATATATATATATATATATATATATATATATATAACTATAGTAATATATAATATATATATATATTATTTATATATATCATATATATATATATATAATATATAATATATATTTATATATATATATAAATATATATATATATATTATATATATATATCTTGAGATATTCCTGCTAAAAGAGTTTTCTATGTAAAACGTTTTCTTTGGTTGTTCATGGTTAGCGATAAATATTTTATAATATTTTATAATAATTATAATAACTAAATAATTTACACTTCTCATTATTGTTAAGTATTTTAGAATTTTTTAAATTAATGTTATTTATTTTATTAGTGATATTGTTATAAAGTATATTATTCTAATGAAATGTTTTATAAAAATTTCAAAACTAATAAAAGATTAATTGATCAAAAACACTAGTTTTTTAATAACAATTTTTTGGGTTAAAACTTGCCCAAAAAAAAAATTTTTTTTTTTCCCAAAAGAAAAATTTCCCCCGGGAAAAAAACCCCCCCGTCCCCCGACGTTCACCCGCTCTCCCTCTTAGAAGAGATGCTCCATTTTTAAATGGGTTAAAAAGGTTATTTAATTATGGGTTATACTTATATTTTTCGTTTTAATTTGTCATAATCTTTTATATTTTTAATGTAATGAATGTATAAATAAAAAAGGAAATTTTATCAAAAATTTTTAAAATTTGTAAAAAATAAATAGTTCGTTAAATGTTAACTTCGTGCTGAGCACGAGTTAGCACGAGTGCAGGAGTCCGCCTCTTGATATATATATATATATATTATATTATTATATATATATATTATATATATATATATATATATATATATATATATATATATATATATTATATACTATATATATAAATGATATATATATTATAAATATATATATATAATATTTAAAATTAAATAAAATTTTATTTTTAAATATTAAATTTAATTGGGGGTTTTTTGATAATAATTTGGTTTAGAGCGACAACTATCATAAAATCCCATATCTCAAAAACTACAAGAGCCACAAAGGAAAAGAAATACATTGCTGAATGCTGGTCCAATTTTAGGGCGGAAATGTAAAAAAAAAAAAAAAAAAAAAAAAAAAAAAAAAAAAAAAATATATATATATATATATATATATATATATAATATTATATATATATATCTCTCAAAAAAACAACAATAGCTACAGCGAAAAAATGAATACATTTTTGGAATCCTGGTAAAATTTTAAGATAGAAATGTAAAAAAATAAAAAAATAAAAAATATTATTGTAATAATTATAGTACTATGATTAGAGAGCCTATTTAGAGCCCTTTAATTGGTTACTCGTTAAAATAAATAGACTTCTATTAAATTTAGCTTTTTTTTCTTTTACTAAAAGAATACCCCAGGGTATACCGCAACCGAGGCAGGAGTCGGGGTCTCTCGGCCTCCGGGGAACTAACGGGGGACTAATTCCCCCCCTCGGGGAGGGTCTCCGGAACCCCGCCTTTGGTATTTGGGTGTCGCGGGGTTCCTCCGCCCCTCCCACGGGGTATGGAAAACGTCCCGCCCCCTCTGTTCCCCGTCGGTTCGAGCCCCCTAATTGCCGTGTAATACCGCCATATATATCATATATATATATATATAATGTCCCCTGCTCCTAAAAAAAAAAATAGCCAATATTTATTTTATTTATTTATTTATTTTTTTTTTTTTTTTACATTTTCCTAACTAAAATTTTTACAAGGATTCCAAAAATTTATTCCTTTTCGCTGTAGCTATTGTAGTTTTTGAGATATAATTTTTTTTTTTTTTTTTTTTTTTTTTTTTTTTTTTTAACATTTTCCACAATAAAATTTTACCAAGTATTCCAACAATGTATTCCTTTTTACTGTAACTATTATATTTTTTGAAGATTTTTTTTTTTGATAGTTTTCGCTCTAAACCAAATTACACCTATATAAATATATATATATTAATTATAAGTATATATATAAATATATAATATATATATATATATATATATATATATATATATATATATATATATATATATATATATATATATATATATATATATATATATATATATATATATATTATATTTATATATATTTATATATATAGGTTGCAGATCAGGTCAGCGCTGGATTAGCCGTCATATGTATCTTAAAACTATTAATGCTACAGTAAAACGGAATACATTGCTGGAATGCTGGTCCAAAGTTTGCATTGGAAATGTAAAAAAAAAAAAAAAAAAAAAAAAAAAAAAAAAAAAAAAAAAAAATTATATCTCAAAAACTACAATAGCTACAGCGAAAAGGAATACATTTTTGGAATCCTGGTAAAATTTCACATAAGAAAATGTAAAAAAAATAAAAAAAAAAAAATTATTAGTAAATAATTATAGTAAATATGATTAGAAGGCCTATTTAGAGACCTTTTATTGGTTACTCGTTAAAATAAATAGACTTTCTATTAAATTTTGCTTTTTTTTTTTTTACTAAAGAATACCCCAAGGGTATACCGCACCGATGGCAGGAGTCGGGGTCTCTCGGCCTTCCGGGGAACTACGGGGTAGGACTAATTCCCCCCCTCCGAGGGTCTCCGGAACCCCCGTCTTTGGTTTGGGTGTCGCGGGGGTTCCTCCGCCCCTCCCCTACGGGGTATGGAAAACGTCCCCCCCTATGTTCCCCGTCGGCTCGAGCCCCCTAGTGTGCGTAAAAGCAAAATTTAATAGAAAAGTCTTTTATTTTACGAGAACCATAAAAAGGGTCTCTAAATAGGCTCTAATCATATTACTATAATATTAAGCATAATTTTTTTTTTTTTAATTTTTTTTACATTTTCCTATGTGAAATTTTTCCAGGATTCCAAAAAATGTAATTCCCTTTTCGCGTAGCTATTGTAGTTTTTTGAAGATATAATTTTTTTTTTTTTTTTTTTTTTTTTTTTACATTTCCAACACACATTACATTGGACAAGCATTCCAGCAATGTATTCCGTTTTACTGTAGCATTATAGTTTTTAAGATACATATGACGCGCTAATCCAGACGCTGGCCATATATATATATATAGTATAATATATATTATATATATATATATATATATAATATATATATATATATATATATATATATATATATATATATATATTATATATATAATATAATAATATATATTATAATATATATATATATATATATATATATAATAATATATTTATATATATATATATATATATATATATTATATATAATAATATAATATAAGTATATAATATATATATATATATATATATATATTATATATATAATATATATATATATATATATATATATATATATATATATATATATATTTATATATATATATATATATATATATATATAATATATATATATATAAAATATATATATATTAAATATATATATATATATATATATATATATATATAATATAATCTATATATATATATATAATACATATAGACAGTACAACATATTTATACATCAATTTAAGGAAAAAATAAAATCTGTTCGTTTCTCTTTAACTCTCTTAACCAATTTACCCTTAAGCTACATGACATTAGATTAAATTCAAGTGTGCCTAAGATGGAGTTACAGTTTTGCTCCACATTCCACAATCCATAAAGCACGAGGCACAGTTATACATTATTTTTGCTTAGAGTTTGACAGCTTTAAGCTTGCATAGTGTGGTACCTCTTCCTTTCTGCTGCCTGCATCTTTTATGCGAAATTCCTTTTCATCATTCGCTTTTCCTACTGGTGTAAGTTGATTGTCAGATGGTCTTAAATTTTTTTAAAAGGTTAATAAAACGTCTGGAAATTGTAATTATTATTATCGGAGGATGTAAAGGTAGAGTAGATACGGCACATACTTTTTACGTGGTCCTTTTTATGATTAATACTAGTGAACATGATCAATAGAGTCCGGAGCCGATGGTGTTGTGATTGCATTTGGAAGATGTTTAATTTTTTTCAAGCGTTTTTAGGTTGATCTTGGGCTTACCATAGGCCATTGGAAGGAGAAGACGGTAATAAGTTACCCATCTACATTGTATAATAGAGTATAGGAGAAAGGAACTGTAGAAATTATAGGGGAATAAGGTTATTGAGTGTTGTAGTGAAGAGTTATAAATTTTTTGGGCTGTGTATGCTTGTTCTACAAGAGAATGTGTCGAGTGAAATGAGGAACTGATTGGCTGAGAACCAAGGTGCCGTTTAGGAGGTGGTTAAGGATGTGTGATCATATCTTTACATTGAAACAAATGTTCGAGAAAATAGGAGAATAATGAAAAAAAAAATTATTTTAGGTTTTATCGATTTTGCGCAACAGGACGTATGATAGCGAGTTTTAAATAGGGAGCTATGGCAGGTGTTAGTAGATGATATAAAGTTGGTGTACAAGCTCTCTCAATTTTTAATTTTTAGCAATTTTCGCACGATGGACTGAACACGTCAGTGACCAATAAATGCTGTCAATGGCGATTGGTTTAGTATTAATAGCAGGAGTACGTCGATGACAGGGTTTTGTTATGTCTCCTTGGTTATTTTACAAATTTGTATATTTCGATGGGGTTATGAAAGATCTTGAGGTTGGGATTGGCAGGAAATGGTGTTAGGAATGGTGGAGAATGGATTGAGTGGCCATGGGTGCCCTAACCTATTATTTTGCAGGTATTATTTGCGGTTACTGTCGTGGCGAAATCTGAAGAGATTTGAGAGGATTGATAGAGAGAGATTAGGCAGGGTATGTAGTGTGTAAAAGGAGTGGGCTTGAAAGTAAACGTGGACGAAGAGATAAGGTTTATGTTTGTCTGAGAGGCGACACTGCCTCATGTGTGAAAGTTCATGTTTAGATGTGTGAGGCAAGCTAGAACACAGTGTCTATATTTAAATATTTAGGGTATATTGGTTGTTGAAGTAAGGTAGAACGTGAACGCATGCAGAGTGTTAGTAGGTAAAAGATTGTGAATGTTCAAGGAAGGTGGCTTTAGCAAATTCATAATCGTGTGTGTGAATGCAAATGGACTAAGTCTGAGTGTGCTAGGGTTTACCATGAGGGTATGTTGTTACGTGTGTTATTGTATGGTAGGAGACTATGGTCTGAATAAGAAGTCATAGATTAAAGTTTAATGTCGTTCAGATGGACAGTTAGGGAGTGGTGTGCTAAGTATGAGAAGAATTGAGAATAAAGAGAGGAATCCACCTTAATCAGAGAGTGAGTGTGGTGTGAAAAATGGGTAAATGAATGAATAAAATGAAAGTAGTATTGAAGATGTTTTGGTCATGTGGAAGATGTCATGATAGTAGGTTGTTAGAGCGGATGTCATACGTGTGAGCTGTGTTGGGAAGCCGACCGGCTGGAGACCGAAGAAAGAAAAGGTGGATTGAGTCGGTGAAACGAATGTCCTGAAGAGAGAATGTGAGTTTTTGACAGAGGCGAAATAAAGGTGGCATGATAGAGAGAATGGCGGTGGTTTTGTATGGGGCATGGTTATGGTGCTCACCATGGTGCCAGGAATGGACCCTTACATTGAACTATTTAATCATAATATGATAGAGTGGTTCCGTGCTGTCTGCCATGATGCTTCTAGGTGTGGTTTTCTGTTCTGTCGAAGCTCTCACTAAATGTAATGGTAGGAGGGATGGTGGCTGGTAAGGCTGGGCTTTCTTTTCCGACGTTTGTCATTCTTCTTCTACTGGCTTTTCTTTTCCGTATGGCCTGGTGTTACTAGCACTTACTCCCCAACTTGAGCACGAAGAGGAAGTGAAGAAAGAAAGAAGAACAGAAAGAAAAAATAATATCTTACCTATTTACCAATATAATATTATAAAATTTATTATATATATATATATATATACTATTTTAAATATATTTATATATATCTATATTTAATATATATATAGTATTATAAAGTTATAAGTATAAGAACTACGCTTCCTTCTTTCAGCGAAAAATTGTAATGAACCGTATGGGTCACAGAATCGAAGTGTCAGAAGCATAACATGTTGAGGAGAAGATGAGAGAGGTGATGGATTATATTTTAGAAAGGCAAATTCCTGGTGTTGCTCGTCTGTGACGAAACAAAGATGAATAGAACGAAGAAGTTTGATGTTGTGGTGGTGGAATAAGTTGGTGTGTGTGCTGGTTGGATATGATGTATGGTGATAGATTGTGGTGTTGGGTTTGAGAGAGAATGGTAGTAGCACATTTTCGATTGCCAGTGACACTGTGGTTACGAAGCTATGGTAGACTTTGAGTGTGTGATCCATAGAAATTCTAATGGTATAAGAGTTAAGTCTTGAAAAGGTCATACGTAATGTGGTGGTTGTAGCTCATAGGTCCATCTTGAGGGAACTTCGAAGAGAGTAATCAATTTTTGGGATAAGTCTGAAATATCAGTTCTTCGGATGGGGGTGAGTAGGACTTCAGGATTGAAATAGTTTTGGGGGACCTGAATGGTTGGATAGGTGATCAAAAAGGGATGTATAACAGGTGTTTTGGGTGGCGGCAGTTAAATAAGAATGGTAGGAACGGTGATATGAGATTGCAGTGAAGAGAGAGGAGTATTGTGTAGTAATGAACTTCTTTAGTGACACACAAGAGTACTCCGATAAGTATACTAGCAGCTCGGTGTAGGTAGAGATGGTAAAGAAGTGAAAAGTATATATGCATTTTTAGTGTTGGCTGAAGAAGGAGATGTTGAATGTTAAATCAGTGATGTTAAATCAATTAGGGGTTTAGGAATGGGATATCGGATCATTATGTTTGATTCCTATAATGTAAAATTAAGTTTAGTGGGCTTGATTAAGGAAGTGAGTACGAAAGAGAAGTAAGGCTAGAAATGAGAGAAGTGAGAAGTTTTATAAGTAGAGATGCAAAACAATATCTTCAGGAACATCTTCATAGGAATACTGTTTGAATAAAGCACTGGTCGTATCGATGTGTAGAAACTTGAATACTCGAAACAATATTTATTATCTGGGGGTCAATTGTTAGTAGTGCAAAGGAAGTACGTGATGTGGCTAAGAGTAGGGAAGTAAAGCAATTTACAGTGAATGTCGGAGTATGAGAGTGAGAAGCGGTTAAAGGGTAAAAAAGGAAGAGCGTGGTTGAATGTACTAAATAAGAATGATGAAGACTCAAATGAAAGATGCTTGGAATTATGATATACAGAGGAAAAAAGAAATACTAAAAGGTGTATCCGTAGGAGAAAAGAGGGTAAATGAACAGGTTTGGAAGGAGGATGAATGGACTTACAAGGGAATAAGCAAGCTCTTCTGAAAGGAAGCCGCGAAAGGTTAAGATGAGATTAAGGGGCAAACTGCTTAGAATAACGAATAGGGATGGTGCTTTTCGTAACTGAGTAAATGGGTGTGAGAGGAGTGTGGAAAGAATCCACTTCGAAGAATTCTGCACAATAATTAACAGTCAATAGAAGAGTGGTGAGTGAATGTGTGTAGGGTTTAGTGATGAGTGCAAGAAAGGAATATTGGTATTTTGGGGAGTGAAGGTTATTAGTAAGGAGAAGGTAATTCAGGGTAGAGTGAAAAAGTTGACGAATGGTAAATCTCAGGCAGGTAATATGAGAAATTACTGGTGAAAATGATCCAAGAACGGAGGCGAGTTGTGATTGAGATCTGGATTTGGAATTGATGGAATAAAGCGTTATAGACGGGTATAGTATCCAAAAGGAGACTTGTAGAGAGGTTAAAAGTACCACTTATATAAAGGGTAAGCACTGGAGATAAAGGGATCTGATAGAAAATTAATACGGGAATAAGTTTATTGAGTGTTGTAGGGAAGGTATATGCTGGTATTCACGTATTGGTCGAAAAGAGTGCGGATCGAGTGACTGAAGGCTGACTGGTGACAGAACAAGGTGTCGTTTTAGGAGTGCGTAGAGGAATGTGTGGAATCAAATCTTTTACATTGAAACATCAATGAGTTGACGCAAAAAAAAATGAGAGAAATGAATTAATTGTATTTAGGATATTTTATGGATTGCAACAGAGCGATATGCTAAGTTAAATTGTAGGTGAATGTTGTATAGCAGCGTGTTAGTGAATTACTGTCTGGTCGTTTGGTGGTAAGGTTCTGAATGAGTAAAAAGTATGTATGACGATAGTGAAACGTGTGTAAGAAATAAATGCGTGTCAATTGGCTGATTGGTTTGAGGATTAAACATCCGGAGTAATGACAGGGAGTTTGTGTATAATGTACTTGTATATCGATTTTGTATAACTGGCATGAAGGGTTATGAAAGAAATTCGAAGTGGGGAATGTGTCAGGTAAATGTGAGTTAGAATTGTGGAGAAATGGAGATGCAGTGGAGGGTGCACTACTTATTAAAATATTGGGATGAATTTGGTCTGTGTGAGCAAATGCTGAAGGAGAGATTTGACGAGATTGGTCAGAGATGAATTGATCGGAAGGGTGTGCAAAAGGCAGTGGCCCTTTGAAAGGAATATTGAAAGTCGTGTGATAAAAGTTAAGGTTATTGGTTGTGAGTGTGAGTGATATAACCACTCTCTAAGTCGTGTGAAGTTATGTTTAGATGGTGAGACCAGCTGGAACAAAAGTGTCTGAGATTTTAAATATTTAGGGGTATCTTAGTGTTCACACACACAATGAGAAACGGACATAGCAAAGTTGTAAGTAGGAAAGTTGTGAAATGGCAGGAAGGTGAACAGCAATTATTTAAATAGTTTGAGGTGAATGTAAAAGGACTAACATTGAAGTGCGCTAGGGTCTTACATGAGGTATTTGTTAACCATTATGTGTTATCGATCTGGGAACCCCCTGAGATGAGTCCTGGAATAGAAGTAGATAAAGACCTAAAGTTCAATGTGTTCTAATGGACAATCTTAGGGTGATCTAGTGTGAGAAAATTGAATAAAGTGAGAAGGAATGAACGTAAAATTAAGGGAGTAGGGTATGTGTGTGAAGAAAGAGGTAAAGTTATGGAAAAGTAACTAGATATGAAAAGTATGTTGGATGGTTGGATCATATGGAAAACGGATGGACATGAATATCAGGTTGGTATAAGCGAATGATATAGTGGGAGTGTGCTTGGAAACCGACCGCGAGGGAGACGAAGATAAAAGTGGATTAGTGAGTTCATAAAACGAATGTTATGAAGAGAGAGAAATCGGTTTGCACAGAGCGGAAGAAAGGTAGTATACAGGAGTGTAATGACGCCGGGGATTGTGAAGGAGGTAGGTGTACCCACCATGAGCTAAGGGATGACCCTTGACATTGACGTTAGCTACCAATAAAGAGTGAGGGTCCATAACGCTATCCATAGAACTAGGGTGTTTACTTTGAATCTGTGTGGGTTCACCACTAAGTAATGTTAACTTTAGAGGGCATGCGGTAGGCTAGAGAGCTTTCTTTTCAGACTTTGGTATCATGTTCTGTTGAGCCTAACGTGCTTATTCATTTTACTGAATGCCCACATGTGAACGCAGCACCTACTCCCAATCTCATGGAGAAATATAAAGGAGAGAGATGAAGAAGTATTATTATAATATATAATATAATATAATATATAAAGATAATAGTATATATTATAATTATAAGCGAAATTATAAGTTAAATAATTATATAATATTATAATGCATATATAGTATATATATAATAATAAATGTATATAAACAGATAATATATATTAAGTGGGCGATAAGATGATTTTGGCATGGGCGCATAGAGTAGTTAAAATACGGTCCTTATAACTATTATAATACATAATATATATAATGTATACATATTTATATATACATATATAAATCTATATGAAATATTAAATACTTATATAAATGATCATGTACATAATAAAACTGTGTACAAAGGTATTACACCTAAATTTAGGTCACCATATTTATTAATTATATATATATATATTTATAGTAGTATACCTGTTTATTTAAGTATTAAATTAATTAATATCTAATATACTATACATGACGATTGCTGTTGTTTGGTTTCCATTCTTCACTTGTTCGAGATAAATGTGAAAGTTTTCCAACTTTTGCCTGATAAATTACATGGCTTTTTTGTTTAATTTTCATATTCTGTGATGTTTGTATAATATTGCTTTTTTTATTTTTTATTTATTTATAGGTGATTAAAATTAAAGCTAAATAAATTAACGTTTAAAGTGGATGGAAAATGATTGTGAATGGATAAGTAAATTGTGGTAGAAAAATAAGTTTTAGTTAAGACTTTCTTGCTTCGTCTATATATTGCATATGTGACAGCCAAACGTAGTTTTGCTGTAGCAAATACCTAATCATTAGAAAAATAAGTAATAAAAAACAAAGTATATTTTCCTGTTGTATTTAATAATGCAGTAAATTTATTACTCAAATAAAGAGTCTACGAGTGGATCACATTTCAAATACTTAACGATCAGAGTAACGATCGGTCCAACAGATGGGCAAAAGAATAACTGTAGGCAAAGATGTAGAAGCTGCACCATCACAAGGGTCAGTCGGAGGGCTGGTTCAAGTTTCGTGAGGAGGAGGTTCTCTCTCAAGATGAGCAGGGGTTTTTGTCAGCTGTTTTGGCCGTGAGAGAGGACCCACGGAGAAGAATGAAGGGTGCGGCAGTATGGTGATTAGTTCTCATAGGACTTCATCAAGAAGGTTTTTAATAAAAGGAAAGTGTTTCATTTTTAATACAAAGATCTTTTCTTTGTCTATTTATTTTAGTTTGTAAGATGATTAGTGGAGTATTTATAATCTGTAATAATTCATGTATGTGCTGTGTAGCGAATAGTATTGGATATATGACTAAGTGATAATTAAGTGAGGTCCGATATGTTTTTTGAGAAGAAAAAACGGAGATAGTGGATGTATCTTGTGGGTCTGACTCAACGTGTAGTATAGTGTGATTAAAGTCTGGCCTCATGTTGTAATGGGAGATTGTTTCTTTTGTAGTAGTGGTGTGTGAGTGTTGACGAGTCTGATTTTGTTGGTGTACGATTGCGTATAAAGATGGATGCAGGCGATCAGATGTTGATGGGTGGTAGCTAGCATTAAGGAAGGATATGGCGGGTCTTGTTATCTAGTTCTCAAGATGCCAAGGAGTCCGATCTATCGGTCTGTGTCTCTCTGCGTCGTCGTCGCTTACAGCGTGATTTTATATAGTAAACACAGAAGTCTAATGTGTAAGAAGTTTGGAAAGAAATAATGAGAAAGGAGTAAATGAGAATATGTAAAGGTCATTAATTGGCTATAATGCAATAGAGAAGTGAATAGGCTAACAGTTACTAGAATATATATTAGGAGATGATAGTATATAACAAGTGATTCTCTATAAAAGAAAAACTTATTTGCAAGAGATGTAGTAATGGAAAAAGAATGTGGTGCCTCTAAAAATAGGTAACGTAAATATGATTTCTTTGTAGTGCGGTAGTAAATGTTTAGAGATGAGTAAGTGACTTAGTCTTTTTTGTTGTATATTAGAATTATACTTCGATCTTGATTATTCAAATTTAATAAATTTTAACTAAGTGGTTATAATGATTGTATGTATTCTTCTTTTTTAGATGGCTCTAGAGACTTTTGATTTATAGGCGAGTCACAATAAAGGTCGAGAGAGCTTAACTAGAATATATTAAGATAAATCACAGAACTCTCAAAAGAGGGTAGGGGGAACCTATTGTAATGCATTAATGTCTTGGGGCGTGTTATTAGGTCCCAGTAGTGAGTCATTTCATTGTGTCCCCGCCACACGAAGACAGTGAACATCGACCCAGACGACCAGCAGACATATCCCTTGAGGATCTTCTCGGACTGATCTGCAGTGCTCCTCAAGCTTGGATGTATTGATCGCTTATCCACTCTTCCTCTTAGTGACGTCGTGGACATGACACCTTCCAAGATATGAAACCAAGTTACGGGCTTTCATTATTAACAAAATTATTTGAGAGAATATTCCACCCAAGTGATATTACACCAAAATACCATAGTCCCATCAACTGTGGATGAAATAATATAGGGTGGTTTCCTTAGTGTAAATATATATAAATTTAATTGAATGTCTGTGTATGTAGATATATTAAGAAACTATAAATGTTATTGGTTATTATTTGCTGTAATAAAAAAAATTATCCTATAGCAACCAAGGTATTACTATTAATATTATTATTATTATTATTAATATTAGTATTATTATTTTTTACTATAATTATTTTTATTATATTATTTTATTATCTAATAATAGTCTATTATTTATATTATCCATTATCGAATCATCAATAAATATTTTTTTCATTATTATTATTAGTAGTAGTAAATTATTGTTATTGGTATTATTATAACTTATTAGAATTTTTGTGTTAGCTGCTGTTTGTCGTCGCTTTGATTTTGGATATTATTATTCGATTATATATTATTATTTATATAGTATATATATTTATTATATTGATTATTAATTATTATTGATAATTGTGAATTATGATTATTTAAATTATGATGTATATTATTTGTTTAAATTTTATTTTTTATGTATTATTATCATCTGCGTGTTTTATTTGCATTTTATTTTTTATATTTATATATTATTATAATATTATTTATATTATATTATATTATATATTATATTATTATATTCATTATTATTTTATGTATTATTATTATGCGTTGATTTTGTATTATTAATTAATGTGTAATGTATAATTAAATGACTTTTTATTAACTTATAATCTTTAAAAATAATTAAAATAAATGACCTGTCTTTTATCGAATCAAAATGGTGAAAGATATAAATTTATTTGTCTTGATGAAATATATTGTAAATTTTTTGAAAAAAGAGAAATAGAAACAAGAGTGCTAGATTAATATTCTTGTTAGTTGGTGAACAATGACGTCTATCCTTATTAGTTTCCATAATTCCCAAAGGCAGGCCGTGTTTGCAAGTTGTCCTTATATTATATCTTTCTTCAACTACAATTAAGGCAAAGGGAATACTATCAGCCAAAAGTACTCCAGTGACAGCTTACCTACCAGTGTGGTGAGATAGGGATTTTCCTCCTGGAGAGATTAGCCACCTTAGATATTTTGGTAAGCAATATTACGTTCTGGGTAATAGATGAAGATTCTCAAACAGTATATATAATTTATACTTATATCTGATAATTATATATTATAGTTTTATATATTTTAATATACATATGAATACTATATTATATAATATATTATAACTAGATATATATATAATAAATTATATATATTTCTTATCTTCAGTATAATCTACCTCCTATCTCCCAGACTCTGGGGGTGAGGTGCGTAACATCACACTGGACAGAAAAGTAGAACCTTTAAGTGAGGACCTTCTCCAAACTCACATTCTCTTCTCAAGTCATTGATTACGTTGCTTAAATCTACTTTTCCTTAGTCCCCCAGCCTAGTCGATTCCCAAACACTCACCAATAAACATCCCTCTTAGACCAACGCCTTCATCCAACCTTTCATATAACCAAACCATCTCAGACAATGTATTCTTGTTTATTTATTCATTTATGCATTTTTTACACCACACAACTCCCTATTGCATTCATTTCTAATTTCATTCAAATTCTTCTCACACCTAATCACCCCCTAAGATAGGTCCATCTGAACATTTTTTATCTTAGATCTATACCTACTATGTCCTATGACATAGTCTCACCTGCATAACATTATACACAGTAACATACCTCATGCAAGACTCTAGCGCACAACAAACTCGCCCCCCACCCTCGACCCCACCCCTGATCACCCTCCTGCCGGGTTATGGAGTGGTGGCGTGAGATGGTTTCCCGTTTTTCCATTACTTCCGCCCCCCTCAAGACTAGTCCCTTTACATCCAACAAGGATTTAATTGGACCAGCCACCTTCCTACCATTCCCAACTTTCCTACAACACTCTTCGTCATCTGTTCCTTTTCATCCAACATACATCCTAAATATTTAAACACAGATACTTATTCCAGTTGCTTACCATCTAACATGCCTTCCACGACAGACTATCCTCACTCACTATCATTAACCTACTTCTTATCTTACATTTACTTCAAACCTTCCTTTATACACCCTGCACACCCATCTAACCAATCCTCCAAACTCTCTCTTCAAGATTCACAACATACAAAACTAACCTCATCACATAAATGCAGGGCAATGCTCCACTCTCTTCCATTATCCATCATTCTAATACCTTCCTTTGCCACCTCTAATTTTTTCATAATCCCATCCATATACAAATTAAATAACCTATATATATATATATATATATATATATATATATAATATATATATATATAATATTATATAATATATATATTATATTATATATTTTATATATATATATATAATATATATATTATCCTAGAGATGATTTATAAAAGAATAAAAATTAGTGTGATAATTGAATGAGAATTTTTTGACTCCTTATATGCAATGTCTCTAGTCTGAATGGAGAGAGAACAAGCACGATAGATGCTGAAGGGAAAAACTGGGCAAAAAAGTTCGAAAGTAAATTCAGACATGTCATCCATTGCTATACTAAGCCATGAACTTGGCTGAATTTTTCAGTCAGAGTTCACTAAAAAAAATAGATAGTCTCTCTGACTCGCCAGGTTTAAATCCTGGGGTCAGAACATCCCTAATAAACAGTTTATTCATACCTCATTTTCCTCTAATCCAGAAATTTGTCCAAAAGGTTTGTCATTTAGTGTATGCTCCTCCTTGATAACTAAAGGTTCATCTTTAACTCCAGTCTCATTTTTGACATCAAGGTTCAGACCAAAATTTCTTTCCTGTTCAAAAATATTTTGATGAATATATTTTTAACATTTTTTATTTAATAATAATAATAATAATAATAATAATAATAATAATAATAATAATAATAATAATAATAATAATAATAATAATAATAGATTTTATATGCTAACAATTCCAACATTGAATAAAAAATAATTGTATTTTACCTGTAAAACTTATATTTTCTGTCATTTTATTATTTAGATTATTGTAAAATAAATTTTTCAAACAAAACTCAACAAATATTTTTTTGCTTTATATCAACATCAACAGGAAAAATATTCAATTTCTCAGAAAAAGGTTTCTTAAAAATAACCTTTTTTCTTTCATTTTTTTAAAAAAAATATGTAAGAGTATTTAGAATTTATATATATTTATGAGAAGTAAAATGATGATGATGATACTAATGATAAAAATAACTTAAGGTACCTGACTTTCTTCCAATTCTGAAACTTGCTCTAAATCATAATTACTGACTGTATCAACTTCGGAACTTTCTAAAAGCTCCTTTTTAATTTCAAATATATCATCTTCAGTAGTTGCTAAAAGTTCCTCCTTAATTTCAATCTCACGTTTGACATCCATAAAGGAAACAAATTGTTTTCTTTAATAAAAATCAAAATATCTGAAAAAGAGAGACAACTGTCACTGTTTGAGAAAAAAATTATTACAAATTATCAATCTATAAGATAACAATGAAAACATCCTTAATGATATATATATATATATATATATATTCATATATATCTATATATATATATATATATATATAATATATATACTTGATATAATACTTATTATATATATATTATATATATATATAATATATATATATGATATTATATGATATATATATATATATATATATATAGTATTATACCTGTATATTATATTATATATATAATAATATATTATATATATATATATATAGTATATACTATATATATATATATATATATATATATATATTATTATATATATTATATACTATATATGACAAAGTATTACGTAAATATTGTATCGAAAACTATAAACTTTTAATTTACAACTATTGTGTCAAAAAATTCTTTTAAGTTTTTTTTTTTTTTTACCAATTAGCATACATTTTAAATGTATATATTCGGTAATTCTTAAAATGGAGTTTTTAACAGGATTTTCAGCATTTGAAAATATAATGTGTTTCATTGAAATGCAATTTTAAAAAGCAGAAAATATTCAATAAAAAAATTAAAAAATAAGTTCCCAAAAAAAGATCAAATCTTAACTTTTCAACTGTTATTTTGGTACTCGATAGACAGTATCTAATGTATTTTTTCCCAATTTTTTCTGTTTTATTTATATACAATAATAAAAAATTTTCTTAATGATAATTTGTTTTTTTAATAATTATCAATGAATAAATTGAATATAGCTATCAAACGTAAGTAATTAAATAAAGGAAAAAAAAATTGGTTAAATATATTTTTTTTGCATACAATAGAATATAAAAAAAAGTTTTAATAATAATCCTCTGAAAAATTAAATAAAAATAATAATAATAATAATATAGTATATATATAATTATAATATCGTATATATATATTATATATATATAATATATATATATTATATTATAATATATTTATATATATATATATTATATGTATATATATATATATATATACTATACTATATTAGTATTGAGGACCTCGACAATTGAGGCGGAATTTAATAATAGCAAGAATAACTAAAACAGATTTAAAGCATTTTGTAAAAGAAAATATTTACATTACTGCCTAGTGTTTTTACGGTAAGACGAACAGCTTTCATTTTCAAGGTTGATAATACAATGATAAGAAATATAAAAAATAATAGTATAAAATTAAAATTAAAATAAATATTAAACTTATTGATTAAAGTATAGACGTGTAAAAAAGTTCATGAATGAGACAAAATTTCACTTCAGTAATAATTAAGCTATTAATATTTAAATTTTCATTTAATTTTGGTTTAAGGTGCCAAATATATAAGGATTCCAACAAAAGAAGATCAGGTTCCTCAGCTTGGGCTAATATATTAAAATTGGTATCATGTATATGATGGTTTTCACGGAGAGAATGAGCATTTATAGCTGAAAAGGGTGGATGATGAAGGTGATCAAGGGTTCTCTATGCTCTGCAATATGTGTGGAAAGGTTTATAATAATCTTTCCTATGTAGGTGGTATCAGTCACCACATTTATATTGATAAATTATTGAAGAACACAGAGGAATAAGAAGTTTACCTTTGAATCTAAAATAATTTCCAATTTTTCATCTCATAAGAATATTAAACTGCTTAAAGTTGAACTGGGAAAAGTTCTTTTTAAAAGTGAACTCAATTTGTGTACTCGAACTTTCATAACTCATTCTTCCCATGAAAGGTAACTTCATATAGCGTCGGGTGGGGTGACCGGGCCCATCTTTTTTAGAGGGGTGATTCAGTCCACTCTAAATAAAATTAAAAAAAAATAAAAAATAAAAAAAAATAAAAATTTTTTTTGCTCATATTAATAGGCCACACAGTAAGTATCTTAAAAGTTTTATTTATATCATACTTTAAATTCTAGAGAGTTTGTATATTTTTTCAAAAATATAATAAATTAGGGTTACAAATGGGCTTCAATAGAATTTCACTTTTAAAAATGTGAGTTTTTTTTAACTTTGTATAAAATAAATATTGAAACGCTAAGGTTTTAATTAATTTTTTCGTTTTTATTTTTGAGTATGTTAGCTTTTAAACTGGCAAAGTAAATTTTTTGTTCCAAGCGAGTATACTTAGTATCGGGACTACAGATCAATCATATACAAGGGCCTACTAGACTTTGTCTGATCAACCCTGCCGTAAAAAATTGATGATTGGGTGAATTGGACCACTATTGTTTTTTTTGTTTTTATCTTGTATTATTATTGACATTTTTATTATGTATAATTAATTTTTAATATAATTAATAGTTACTTATATTAAGTAAAATTAAAATAAAAATGAGAAATTTATAGAAAAATGACGAATACAAATAAGTGTCAAAATTTTTGAGCGGAGAGGGTGAATCGGACCTACAACATTTTTAATTATTATTTTTATGTATCATTTATTGACTTTTTATTACTTATTACTAATTTTAATATGATAAATCAATTATTATATTAAGTAAAAATTAAAATATAAAACTGAATTTATATATATGTAAAAGAGGAATTTAAACAGATGGTCCGATTCACCCCTCCAAGGTCAGTGGCTGAATGAGCTTTATTTAACTTTAATAAAACTATTAATTTTTCGACATTATCATTATTATTTTTTTTTGTGTGCTTTTTACCTACTACTATATGGCCTTGAATTTCAAAAAAAAAATTCCAAAAAGTGCATTAGGGGAAAGTCGGGAGACGATGTTATACCTAAAGTGGTCCAAGTCACCCCGCCGGACGCTACAGGATATCCTTGGGAACTATCATCCTAGTAAGAGGTTTATTTGTAAATTTTGAAGACAGTAATTTACAGAATGTTTATCAATCAAAAAGTTCTGGAACCCATTCTTCATTAATATGCGATTGTCAGGAATTATATGTTCATTTCGAGGAGATTGTACATAAGAGACTAAAATCGTTGTATCCTCTGATCAAAAGTGTTCCTAATTAAGTTAATTTTAAAAATATGAGGAATGAAAAGATTAATTAAGTTTCAATCCAGTAAAGGTAGGTTTCCTGAAAACGCTAGTGTGGAATTTGTTGTCGTTCTTATATAATTTGATATCAAGAAAAGCCAGATAATTATTATTAGGGTTGTACCGATAGTATCGGTATCGGTATCGGTAGTATCGGCCATTTGGGGGTATCGGTAATCTGGCCGATCTTAGCCCGTGACTTCATTGACATTTTTGGTGAAAAATTTGAGACTTTCGAATTCAATAATAAATCGTATTTCGAATATAGATAGCTAGTACTTAGGTTTACTTTTTTTTTTTTCCTCATATTTCCTTTTTAACTAGATTTTTAGCGTTTCTCCAACTTGGCTTTAGCGTAAACATTTACCTATTTGAACAGCCATTATTATAATTTAATACAGATTTATCTTTCTACTTTTTTTTATTTTATCATATGTATTTTTTTTTTTTTTTTTTTTGTACGGTCAATTTCGTGGAGTGCGCGAGTGTTTTTAAACGCACCTGGATTATTCATATTTTAGATATTTTGCAGCAAAAGGGTTTTACCCTAAAAAAACCTTAAAATTTTCCACAAAAAAACACAAAATTATTTCCCCATTTAGGGCTCGAGCCGACGGGGTACTCGTCGTCCACAGATAAGGCCGCCGGGGGGTGGTCGGAGAACCCTGCGACACCGAAAGACCAAAGAGCGGGGTCCGGAGCCCATCCCTGGAGGGGGGGATTAGTCCCCCCCGTCGTCCCGCGAGTGAGGCCGAGAGACCCCGACTCTGCATCTTTGCGGTTTACCCTAGGGTATTCCTTTTAGTAAAAAAAAAAAAAAAAAAAAAAAAGGCTCTAATCCCATCCTTAGAATTTTCGGCTGATTTCCAAATATACTATATGCTGTTTTTACTGTAGGACCTTCCGTTTCTAGCTACATACTGTGAGCATGAAAAAAATGACCATATATATTATATATAATATAGTAATATTTATATATATATATATAACATAATATATATATATACTATATCATATATAATATATATATATAATAATATATATATATATATATATATATATATATTATATATATATATAATATATATATATATAATTATATAAATAAATAAATATATAGATTGGTGAAGCTCTAAAAAAAGGAAATAGATGTATTTTTTATTTTATTTTTTATTTTTTTAAAAGAGGTTTTTATTTTATTGTATTATGAACACATTAAAAATAGATTTTTCCAATTTTTTGACGATTTAATTACCGTGACCATGACGTCTCTAATATTGCTTAAGCTTTTTCATTTTCAAAGCCTATGGGAGGCACAAAAAACAAAAAAAAAACAATTCTTTTTAGATATTTTGTAATATTAAATTATATATTTTGCTAAGCAAAGGTTTCCTTTTTTTAGGTTTAATAAGATATAGATAAAAAATCCCAATTCACAGGTTTACCAACCTTTCCAATACTAAATTATTTTGAAGAGCACAGTTTACTTAAGGTCCAATTTTTTTTACAATTTAGGTTTAAGCGTACGAATAATTTTTCTCATTTCTCTTTGGTTTTTCGTCTTTTGTTCTGTTTTTTTTTTTTTTTTTTTTTTTTCTTTGTGTTGTATCTTGTATGGTGTGTGTGTCATGGTATGATAGCAGATTTGCAACAGGCGTGGCTTTCTTTGACTTACATTACAACTCAATGCTTGCAACTTTAATCTGAAAGTTAGAACATTAACTCTAACCTATATTTTATTTAGTTTTTCTTTGTCTGAGACTCAATGGCTAAGAATTCATCCTTCAACTAATTATCCAACTATAACTTATTTTATATAATTTCGTCTGAAGGGTGAGATAATGTACCTACTGGTAATATAAACAACTCTATTAACACGTCTGAAATCTCGAATCTCCAACTTCGATGTTCTGTGGCCTTCAAATCTTTTCTCCATTCTACTTACAATAATCTTATGCTTTGCTACTATTCTCGCTAACAGAACAGATTTTCAATGTCCTTTATTGATTACCTTACTACTTCTTACGGCGACTCGTTACATCCTTTCTCTGTCAAATACTAAGGTCTCGTATTTAGGTGGATTTCAATGTACCAACAATGAAATTTGTTGGGCTTCCTCTCAATACGATATTTAGGTGAGGGAAGGATAGCCGAATCATTCAGTTTTCTCAACAATCTGTAGCAACTATTTAAAGAACCTGCACACATTTAACGGGATCGTCGCCATACCGATTCTGAACAGCACGACCTCGTGTTCACGCACGTAGTCCTTCCTTTCTAGAAATAATCACCTTTGCTCCTATCGGATTAAATAATGACCACAACCTTTTTATCTCCTTGAAGTTTTAATGTTTTCTGCTCCAACATCTTCCATCCTAGCTCTATGTCGGTTCTTAACGGCAAACTTTGATCAGGACTGATTGGCGCATGGCGTTCTCTCTCGCTAACTATAATAGGAGTGGTGTTCTGCTTTGACTCTGAAGATGCGTCGGCTTCTGCCAATAAGGTGGGAGATGTAATTTGTTTCATTGCGGCGAGAGCAGGTGTCCTTTCCTTCTTAACTAAATCTTTTCTCCTCAATCATGGTTCGAACGTTGCTTGTTCTCTGCAGTCAGGATAAGACAGTGCGTACGGGGATTGGAAAAATTCTCGTTCTCCTATCAACTCTGGCCAATTTCATCTTCAGCTAGAAATCGTCTGCTGGATACTCTTTGACTGAGCCGACCGAGCATTTTCATTAACCGGAAAGTGCGCTGAGCTGCCTTGGTTTCTTCCGTACTGAAACATTTCTCTGGCCTCGGTTGCAAAAATGACGTGCTAACAACTTCTGTATAATTCTTTCACTCCGCTATTATTATCGCCTGATAATTCGTTGTTATATCTCTCAACTGAAGGCCAAATCATTCTTTTGCTCTCTATTTCTTCTAACGTTCACCGTGACGATTCTGGCATTCCTCTATCCTTCTCTTCCTCTCAGGTGTCCTATGCCTTTGCCTATTACAAAAACATTTGATCGGGTGCATGGGACCCATCCTAAATTCTATGAACGTTAGGAGGCAGGCGGGTGGCCCGGATGGCATCCTTCCCTTGAGGTTTCGAATAAGTGTTGCTTTCGTGCTGACGCCCGTCCCTCGTTCCATCTTATTCTCCTACTGCTCAATACTACACTTTCCCTGCAGTGTGCTGGGAAAGCGCGCATCAATGTCCAACCTATTCAATAAAGGGATGCGTCGCTCGATGCCTGTCTGCTATCGCCCTAAGTATCGGCTCTAACTTGGTAATTCTTTTTGAAGGATCTTTGAAACCCAACTCAACTCTCATTTCTTAAACCATCTTGAATCTCATTCCCTTTCTTTCCGATTGCCAGTACGGCTTCGGCCTCGAGATCTACTGGCGATATCACTTTTCCTATATTAACAGATTTTATGTGTTTAACGCCCTTAGGACTAGTGGGAAGACTTGTGTTGGTGTGTCGCTTGACATATCCAGGCATTTGGACCGGGTATGGCACGGTCAACTGCTCTCCGAGCTCCTTCTCCTTTGGTTTCATTCTTCTCTTTTCGCTTACTTATGGCGGACGTTCAAATTCAAATCGCTCAATGTGGCCTGTGTTGTTTTGATGGGGCGACTCTCTTTTTATTCTGTCACATGGTGGGTGTTTCTTCAGCGGTTCTGTTGCGCAAGATCTACCGTCTTCCATTCTGCTTTTATCATCTTGATTCTTCTCACTCTGCACATCTAAACTTATCCACTCAATATGCCGACTGACTCGATCCCTTCTTCTTTCACTCATTTCAAGTTCTCTCACCCGTCTTTTACTTCAAGAATGCCTTTCGTCCTTAATCTTTCAATTCTATTCTCGCGATCTGGATAGATTTCAGGGTGGGGTCGTCGTCTCATGCTTGTGAAATTTAATTCTTAAAAAACCCAACTTTCTTATTCAAATCTCCCTCTCTAAGACACCATACTTTCTTATCTTTCGACGTCTCTCTCGTCTCTCCTGTTTGACAATACATAAACATCCTTGGCCTAACATAAACAAAAATTGTACTGAAACCTCAATGTAGAAAACGGTTGCTAGGGCGTCCTCAAAGAAACTGGAGTTCTGTTTAGGCTGCGAAACTTTTTTTCCTCTTCTCAGTTACTGCCAGCTATACAAGGGTCTCTCGCCGCTTTTTGTATGGAGTATGCTATTCCATATTTGGAAGGGCCTCGTGTTTCACCACGGCCTTTTGGATAGAGTCGAGCCAGCTTCTTGGTTCACCAGCTTTTATATTAGAGTCGAGTCAGCGCCACACAAGGAGAGTACAAACTGTCTGATCACTTTCTAAGTTATTTGAACCTCTATATTGCGGGCGAGATGTTGGTGCTCTTACACCTTTTCTAATAGTATCTGTAGGTGCAAGTGCTCGACGGGAACCTGTTCCACTCGCTGTACCAGCACCTTTACGACGAGCTCGTAAGCAACAAGGGGTGCTGTGTCGCACATGAGTTTTTTGATATTAGTACCTCCAGACTAGTTCGCTGGCGCGGTTGCTTTTCTGTGTCCTGCCACCTCTGTTGTCTGTGGAAGTTACTCTCTCCATCATTGTGTTGTTTTCCACTATTCAATATTTAATATCCTGCAGTTTAAAGCTCCTGCGTCTGTGCTCATGCATAATTTGCACGATCACTTTAATTTTTTTGAGGGGTTTCAACACCCCCTCCTTGAATAGGGTTTTGTCCGTGAGCGGTGCGGTGACACTGGCAAAGAAAAAAAAAAGCTAAATTTAAGAGGTTCTATATAAGGATCTTTTCCTTAAGCTAGCTGAAACCCCCACAAGAATGGCAACTCCGACGGTGAGCCACTTTTAGAATGCATTTAGCTAGCATAACGAGGAGCTTGCTCCGCATTGGAAAAAGACTAAACAATTCGCAGAAGGTGAAGCCGCGTTATCTCAACGCTGGCGAACAGCGCTGATATGACAATTGGGCTTCTTTTAGCAAAATACACCTACTGCAATGAGATGTTGGATAATGTTAAGCGTAAAATAAGACGTCAAAATTGCCATTGACATTCACATTCCACCCTTCAAAGGAATCACACCAGGAACCTCATCGTAAAAACTGAAGAGACAGTCCATCAAGGAGCAAGAGATATATTCAAGATTTGGCAAATCTGTGAAAGAGGAGATGAGGCTTAACGAAAACATGGAGATGCTGCCTATAAAAGAGAAATCCTTTCATGCGGTGCCATGAAAATGGGCCAAGTTTTCATTATTGACTCAGCTGCTTGCAGGAAAAATATTTATCAGCCCCTCCTTTATCAGTCGAGAGAGAGCGTATTTATAGGTCGTACGGTAGGCAATTAAACACCAAAAAAGGGCACAGGCTCTCAACCAGATACTAGTGAACACCTTAATGTTTTTGCATACAATTTAAATGAATTTTTGAATTTGATATTGAATGATATCTATCTTTATCTTAAAAGGAGTATACTTTTATTATGTCATGTTTGAGTAATTAGCGTTTTTTTTATTTCTTTTAGCTGTTTAATGAAGGTCTTTTGTTTCATTATTTAATTCTTTACATTGTATCGCTAGTTTAAAAATATTCTTGTAAATTGTAAATATGTTAAAAATCATACTAGAACAACCCTAACCTTTTTAATTAATCTGAAAAAAATGGAAATGGAATATTTTTGATAAATACACAACAGATAAAAAAATTACTAATGTTTATTTGCATTTATTATTCTTTAAGATACTTTTAATTTATAAAAATAATATACTTGGCAACAACCAAATAATGAAATATAAATGATAAGTATTGGTTGTAAGGGACATGCAATATCTGAGTTTGCCTAGCAGTAGACACAAATGTTAATATCTTATTGACTGTGTATTTATTATATTCATTAAAGTATCGGTATCGGTATCAGTATCAGTATGCGGCACCGTACCAAAATACTGAGTATCGGTGATCGTATCGCCTCTTTTCTGTATCGGGTACATCCTATTATTATAGCGTTCTCAACATAACCGTGAAATTCTGATATTCAGATGTTGGAGTTGAATGTAATATGTAAATTGTCAAATATATCATTAAGACATAAAAAAGAAAAGAGTCATCAATATATCTTCAATAAAGTATATATATAGGTTTAAATTCATCTGAGCATTCATTAAGCCAATTTCTTCATAAAAATACATGAGGATGTTGCTAATGAGTAGGGCCTATAGGACTTCCTGTAGCAACATCGATCAATTTGTTTATAAATAACTACCAGTTGAATAGAACCATTATAATTTCCTTCGTTGAATATGGATAAGGTGTAGCTCCCTAAAACTAAGTAAATCAAGGCCATGAACTGTAGACGAATTTTTTTATTGCAGTTAAAATTGATTTTCTAAAGTCTCTCTAATGGCACATTAGTAAATAAACTTTGAACATCAAGAGTAGTTAGATGATATAAATTTGCATTTGGAAAATTTATTATTTCGTTAAAGAAAGAAAAAAGTATCTTTAACAGTGTAAAGATTTGTCGTTAAATTGGTAAGAGAATAGGGTGAAAAATTTTGATAGTTTATAATTAATAGTGCCATAGCAGGACACAAATGGTCAAGGAAGACTGGCAGTTTCAGTGTTTATGCACTTTTGCAGTGCCATATAACATTCCTGGTTTTGGCGCAGAGGAATAAAGAGAGGAATATATTCCTTCATTCAAAATTTAGAATAAAAATAGCGTTTGAATTGTTGCCGAACTTTCCTATGGTTTTAGTTTTTTATTTTACTTTTTATTCATATTTTAACTTAATTTTGCAGTTAGCTGGATATGTAATATGAATAAGTGATTTGGGTATTAATTATCTAAGCATATGCATTGTCACTACAAAAAAATATGAATAGTATGTGGTAAATTTATCTTTTAAAATAATAAAAAGAAATCCAATTGAAAAGTAAACCAATAAACTTACATTAAATATCCTTTCTAGAAATAAATTTCTAATTTTCGTTGATTAAAGTTCAAATAAAAACATTAAAGACTATATTTTAGCCATAATATATCTGCCCTGAAAAATAACCACATTTCAAAAGGAAGAAAAAATTTGCGAATATTTAATTTCTGGGGAATAAGTTCAAAATTTAAGCCTTTAGCAAGAGTGATCATTGTACTTTCATTAAGCCTAAAGGAGCTATAATTAAAAATGACTGAATTTGGATTAATAATGTGATCCTTGAAGAGATTGTTAAGGTTAAGGGCAAGATAATAAACAAAAACAGAGGAAACATACTTAAAATCAATTGTATTTAACTCTATTTATTCAAATAAAAATCAAGGTGTAATTATTGAAAGTAAAAGCGCTCAGTGGTATGTTACTAGTGAAATTAATAACCTATCATAAGCGAATCAAAATGTGTAATTTCCTAGTTTGGGAAGAATAATTTGTATTGCGTTGTAGTGTTTTGAATCCTACATGTTGGTTATTCCATTAATTTGAAAAATATGAATTTAGGTACTCATATTCTGCTTAAAGTGTTACCAGTTTGAAAAATATTACGAGTCACATTGACATTTTCTGTTACATCACTTTAATCATTTTTTGTCTCAAGTTTTCTAATATAATGAAGTTGGTCTCAGAGTTCTGAGTATACGGACCTCGACATTGAGAGCGGAATTTAATAAAGCAAGAATGACCACTGACATATACCTAAACATTTGTAAAAATAGAAAATATTTATAACAGAATAGTTTCGGGTAAGACAACAGTTTCCATTTATAAAACTTAACAACAGAGATAAATATTTTAAAAAAATAGTATTTTATAACCAAGAATAAATTATTAAACTTATTGATTAATCAGTATAAGACTGTAAAAAAGTTCACTGAATAGAATCAAAAATTTTCAACTGTCAAAGTAATAATAAGCTTTATTAATTATTTTCAATTTTTTTTTAAATTTAGTTTAGTGAGATGTTCTTATAGGTAAGGGATTGTACTTAGCTAAGTTAGATTTTTTTTTTCGATAGTTAACGAAAACACTGATCGATGAATATTTTTTCAGAACGCGATGTCTATTCGAATATATTGAAAGTTTAATTGGCTAGTAAAATCGCAATTCTAGAACTTGTATTACACAGCACATTCGGTTCCCATTTGCTTAATTTACCTGCTAGTGGTAGACACCTCATGATTAGGCGCTAATTGCGAACGGCAGCTCGCTGCGGCGGCTAAAGAAACGCCGACGCTTGGAAAAAGTGGTCAACCCGCTCAGTCCATGGCACTATGGTGCCTTTTTCCTTCACCACTTGGCACTATCGTGACTCATCTTGGCACCCATGGCATCTGTCACTTGGCACTGTCATTTTGGCAACTCATTGGCAACCCATGTCTCTCTGCGTACTTTAGCTACTTTCTTCGATTGGCACTCTTTACCTCGGTTTTTCATTCTCCAGTCACTCGCGAAGAATATCATCCTTTAGAATCACTAATAGTCATTCCACGATAAGCATACTCTTACGTGATTGGGAACCATCAAAGTTGAAACCCAATCAATAATCTGAGTCTCAATGATGAATCCTTCGACAAAGACTGACGTCAAATTCACAGTGAGCCATCCACACAGGTGAGACATCGAACAGCTGCGTGGCAGCTTAAACGTTGAGGCATCAAAGTTGGGGGCATCCAAAAATTGAGCATCAAAGCCTGAGGTCATCAAAAATTGTAGCCGTAGAATCAAAAGGCTTGTAAAGTGTGTTTTGTGTACGTGTGGTAATTGAGTGTAAATGTAAGTGTCTAATGTGGTCAATGTAAGTGTCATAGTGAAATGGCGTTGTATAATGTGTATTCGTAAACGACAAAACTAAAATATGACGTCATTCTGTGTGTGTGTGAGTGTAACGTAAATCTGTGTGTGGTGTTAAGTTAAATTCTGATGTGTCGAGTGTCAGTTTAGATATGTATCCATACATACTGTTCATGGTTAGGTACCGCCATAATATGTGACGGGTGGGCTCCCCACGCAGTGGGTCTAGAACATTGCTCGTGGGCGAAATGCCGCATGGCTATATTTTTTCAGCTTCTCGCGGCAAGGTAGGACTAATATCATGGTCACCTTACACAGCGTTAGATACATCAAAAAAGGGTCTACAGCCCCTACAAGACAGATTCAAAAATTTTACCGATAATGGGCAAAAATTGACCCATGGCAAAAAAAAATTAGGGGGCTCGGACATACGTACTACGGTTGCTGACGCAACCGTTTGGCGCAACCCTTCTTCGAAAAGGGTTGTCAAAAAGTTTAGGTGTTGCTCGAGAAAATTAGTGGTTGCCCAAAAAATTAGGGGTTCTCAAAAAATTAGGGCTGCCAATAAATTAGGGTTTGCCAAAAATTAGGGTTTCTCCTCTCAAAAGATTTAGGGTTCTCTTTAATAAAATTGATGGTCGTTTGCCGGTGAAAGAATAACGTGGGCTCAAAAATGCACCGCAATCGGAAGACGCGAAGGGTTTGGTCGAAAAAAAGGTAAAGTCCCAAAAAGGTAAAGGCTCAAAAAAAGGTCAAGGTCAGGTATAAAAATTGGGGCTCTAAAAAGGTCAAACCCAAAAAGGTAAAGGTCAACAAAGCCAAAAAGGTCAAGGGCAGTTAAAAATCGCGTTGGTAAAGGTCGCGGTCAGAAAAGGTCAAACAAGGTCGCGTCACTTTTTCCGTGTGCTCGCGTGTGAATAGCTCCCCTACTACTTATATCAATGCTAGGCGAGACTATAATTTTTTTGAGTGTGTAGCCTGCGCCTCGCGCCTATGCACGTATGCGCCGACTCTAGTTGGTATGCCTGCGCCTTTGCGCCTTATATTTTTGGTTCATGCTCATGCGCCTATCGGCTTAATGCACCCTTTTGCGCCTGCGACATTTCGCCGCGGTGGGCCTGTTCGCTAAACATATTACAAAATATAACTAGTGCGATACACAAAAGCATTTCTTTGTTTGATGAAGACAAAACACATTTTAATCTTAAGTTTTTTTTCGGATGACCATCCACTAATGACTTAATGTCGTACAGCGACGTCCTCTTCATCCTCCATGTCCTTGTGGTCCATGTTTTCCCCCAGAGATCCATATTTCCTTTGAGCATCCTCTTGCTGACATCACTCTCCTCATGCATCCTAAAGAGGACGCTCTTGTCCCTTACGTATGTCCGCCCGGCTTCGTGTTGAAGACAGCCTCTCTCCATGGCTACAATACTGGGGGGAAGGGTATTACTCATTGTTAATGAAATAGTCTACAAAGACGTCTCTGTGCTGGTGGGAGGAGAAAAGGGACCAGGCCAACTCGCCTTTAGAGGGCTCCCACTCCTCCATGGACTTCCTTAGGACGTCCCTCACATCCTGCTGCTAGTTGGCCGGTTCTTTAGCAAACATGTTTTTCTGGCTGGCGAGGGTGACGCTGCTGCTGCTGCTCCTCCTCCATCCTGGGCTTGATGACGACCCTTCGAAAATAAAAACTTAATACAATAATTCATAGCATGGAATCATATATCATTTAAATATTAATATACACTGAATATATAATATTACACAACATATATACCCCATGCAATCACACATATATAAAAAATCAAAAAAAAAAAAAAAATTACTTGCACGTAACAAAGCCCTAACCTACACTTTTCAATAATCACTAATTATTTAATTTTCGCTAAATTTATTACATTTTAATAATTTCATATATTACAAATGTTTACACATCTTCACCGTTATATTTATTCACTCTTTTTATTTGTCTGAACAATACGAGTAATTAAAATTAACAGGCAGTAGAGTGTTTATTCCGCAACAAAGCAGAATTGTAGCATCTGCGTTAGTATGTTAACGAATTTTTAGGCCCCAATTGTGAACTGTAAAAATCATGTTTCGAACACGATCGCTGCAGAAGTTTCAAATTTTCAGAGCCATAGTTGCCAATTTATTTGTAGTTAAGAACTACTATATATATATATATATATATATATATATATATATATATATAAATATATATATATATATATATATATATATATATATATATATATATATATATATATATATATTATATATATATATATATATATAGTAACAAATATTATATATATATATTATACTGATAGTAGTATATACTAATATATATCAGAGGTGACTCCTGCACTCGTGCTATTCCCCTTTGCTCAGCATCGAGTTGAACATTATACGAACATCTTATTTTTTGCAAAATTTCAAATATATGTTATGCGATAGCATATTCTCTGTATTTTTTTTTGGCCGAAAGTTTTGTCCAAATAAAATGGATAATTATTACTAATAAATATAAAAGATTATGCAAACTTGAAACGAAAAAGGGAAGAATAGCCGCTATTTAGATAACGCTTTTAACACATTAAAAATAGCTCTAATCCGTGCCGAAAGCAATTGGCGGAGATCGTATCTGTGTGAATTTAGACTTTAGATTATAAAATTTTTTTATATATACTATGTTTATAATGATATGTTTAAATACTGTTAAATATATAAATAATAATTTTTATAACAAAAAAATATTTATAATAACAAATAAAAATAATAAAAATATTACCAAAAATACTTTATAATAACTGAAGAAAAAAGAATAACTTGAACTAAGTTATTAAAGTTATCCATAAAATCTGACAATAGAAAACGCAAATTTTAATAAAAAACATAATTTAATGCACTAATTCAAGTATTTAATTATATATAATATGATATATATTATATATATATTATATATATATAATAACTATATATAATTAATATATATATATATATTATATATATAATTAATAAATATATGATATATATATATATATATATATAATATATTATTATATATTTTATATATATATATATATAATATATATATATAGATATATAGTA
>JABUQX010023522.1:0-2500 GCA_015478945.1 Trachelipus rathkii
TAAAAAAAAAAATCATATCTCGAAAACTACAATAGCTACAGGGGAAAAAGAAATACATATTATTAATCCTTGTATATTTAAATTGCGAGAAAATGGTAAAAAAAAAAAAAAAATGTTACACACTCGGTATTCCTTGTTTTGGAGGGGGCGCCAGTGATGAGACATAGTATATATTATATTATTGTAAAGGTATTACCACTGGCAATTTAGGTGGGCTCGAGCGACGGGTGAACACAGGGGGGAATGTTGTTCCATACCCCGTAGGGAAGGGCGGAGGAACCCCCGCGACACCAATACCAAATATATATATATATATATATATATATATATATATAGTATATATATATTATATATATATTATAATATATATATTTATTATATATATATATTTATAAATATATATATATATATATATATATATATATATATATATATATATTATAGTATAGTGTATTCAAAGTTTTGAATAATAAAAAATGATAATCCACACATAAGCATATTTATAAATATTTCATAATTTACGAAAAGTTTTATTTCAAAATGAGTATAACTATTAAGATATTATTATTATTATTATTATTATTATTATTATCATAACTTGAATGGATGGATGATTTGGAGACGCGATGAAAATATTATTATTATAGCACTTTATACATTTGTATTAGTATGGTTATGAACTATTTTTAGTGTAAAAATCATTAAATTAATGAAAAATGCCAAAAAGCCGCATATTAAATAAAGAATTTTAAAAATATTGAATATTATCGGCATTCACCTTTTCATAACTGGCCTACCAAAATAAATTAATATAACTATATATGAAGGATATAATTTTTTTGGCTCAAATTTCCCATACATATAGAGATATATTCAAAGTTTAAGAAAATAAAAAATGCTATTTAAAAAAAAAAATTTTTTTAAAAGTTTAATTAACGCTTTCCCAAAAAATGCAGTAAAGATGCTATATACGCATAAGCTACTGCCGATTGGAATCGAAATTCTTTTTGATCTTAATTTTTCAGTTCTTTATAATTTCTCTCATACTTTACAGATTTTATTCAATTATATATAGTTTTAATCGTTAGCGCAAGAGGAACAACATACTGAAATCGAAAATTGAAAATTCAAAGCGGTATAGAATTTATTGATGTTTTTCTGAACCCCCCGAAAAAAGTTATAAGTAGGCCCTGTGAACCAAAATCAGTTTTTGTTATTTTTTTCCTTTGTAGATGACCAATTGCTTTAATTTTGGTCTTAAATTAATCCTTAGATTTGGGCGAACCAAACAACCAATATTGAACGTATTTGTCAAAGCCTATTAAAAGATTTTCATAGAAGTAGTGTGGCCTACTTTTTTTTAGGTTTTCCTTTAAAAACTTTTTTCATATATAACGGATTAGCTTTATTTTTAGATTTTCAGAATCACTGGACCTAGACCTTTAATTTGATATGTTTCATTATAAATTATTTTGTTGCAATGAAATAAAAATCATTCTTTTTTGTATGAAGCAAGTAACTGTGAACTGGGTTTAGGCAATTTTTTATGTAATTAAAGTTTTAGGCATATATTTGTTAATAATCAACCGATTTTATTGATTGAAGATTTTTTAAAAAGCATTTTAGATGCGCTACAACTTTTATATCTGATAGATTTTTTAAAAAGCATTTTATATGCGCTACAACTTTTATATCTGACAATTGTTTGAGGCACGAACCGTTCATCATAATATGGCACACCCAATTTTCGGCTTTTTGTCGAAAAGAAAAAATGTAATTCAGCCATATCTTTTTTCCAGTTTATCCAATCAATTTCAAATTTTTGGAGCATAATTATTTTATGAAAATGCAGATTTTTTATTCTTGTAATTTTTTTTGTAAACCCATTATTTTTCGAGATAAAAAAATATGGCTCATACAAAAAAACTTATAAAATAAAAGATGTGAAATTTTGTAAAAAAAATTATACTCCCAAAATTTGGGATTGATTGGATAAACTGGAAAAAAGATATGGCTAAATTTCATTTTTCTTTTCGATGAAAAGCCGAAAATTGGGAGTGCCAGGTGAACGGTTCGTGCCCATGGGCGTCCGCAGAAAATTTTCCGGGGGGCAAAAATTTATATATATATATATATATATATATATATATATATATATATATATATATATATATATATATATATATATATATATATATATATATATATATATATATATATATATATATAGTATATAAATTTTTAGTTGCCTTATGATATATATTATTTAAAAAAAATCAGGATCCCGAAAATTTCTGAGTGCCAATTCATTGGCTAGGCAGGATTCATTTTAGGGTTGGGCAAAAGGGTTTGTGGGTATATATCGGTATATATATTGTATATATATATATATATATTTAATATATATATATATTATATATATATTATATATATATATATTATATATATATATTATAGTATATATATATATTACAGAGAGAGAGAGAGAGAGAGAAGAGAG
>JABUQX010023522.1:7500-12500 GCA_015478945.1 Trachelipus rathkii
TTGTGAAGTAGATGTTTTTTTTTTTAACATTTTTATTTTTTAACAAAAATGAAATACATAAAATTTGGATTTATGATTTTCGGTTATCGCCTTATCGGCGATATTTTTTATCACGAGTTATCGGATATCAGTTATCGATGATAAGAGTTTTCTTTATCGATTTATCGGTTATCGCGATAACATTTTTCGTTATCCGTGCCCACCTTGTAATATATATATATATATATATATATAGATATATATTATATATCATATATATATATATTATAATATATATATATATATATATATATAATATATATATATATATAATATATATTATATATATATATAATATATATATATATATATATTATAATATATATATATATATATATATCATATATATTATATATATATATTTATCGATATTCCGATATATCGATATTTTTTTGCCATCCCTAAGAGCAATTTGATATTTTTTAAAATATCGATATATCGATATATCGATATTTTTTTAATATATCGGCATCCCTAATGGCTAGATTATAATTTGCAATATTGATAGGCACGAGTTATCAAGAACTTGCAACAAACCCGTTCGTTGAGACCAATATAGAATACACAATTGACGAAAATTTAATCTAAAGCAGATTAAAAAATGATAAAAAATTAAAAAAAAAAAATATAATATAAATAGAGCAATTGTGTATCTATATAAGTCTTACCTTGAATTTGTTGGTTTTCAAAGATTTTTTTTGCTTTGAGGTAGTTCTTGAAGCCCTAAGATAACTCAGCCTTGTGGCTTTAGTCAATTAGCACTTTCAATAACTTAGTAGGTAAAATGGTAAATTGATAGATAGGTATTAGGCAAAGAGAATAGAGATAGAATGATAGTTGAAATATTTGAAAAGAAATTAACACAATTTATCTCCATACCCTTAACATTTGTTGACTTATTAAGTTTGACTTTCATAAGCGCGACAAATTAGGACCGCTATTGAATCAGTAAGGTTCTTCACCTAGGTTACTCAAATAAAAGTTTTAACTACGATATGAATGGGGATTGGCTTGAGTCTGTGGACCAAGAAAAAGATTTAGGTGTGATTATAAGCAGTAATTTGAAAGTAGCTAATCAGTGTTTGGAAGCTAGAAATAAAGCTAATAAGATGCTGGGCATAATAAACCGCAATGTTGTTTACAAGAGCAAGGAAGTAATAAGTAAACTGTATAATAGCTGTGTTAGGCCAGTAATAGAGTATGTGCACAAGTTTGGGGCCCCGTATTTTAAAGAAAGACTTAGGATATGCTAGAGAGAGTGACAACGTAAAAGCAAACCAAGGATGATTTTCTGGGTTTGAGGGTATGAGCTATGAGGAGAGGGCCTGAAGGATAGTTAAAAGAAATGTTTTCTGTAAAAAGGCGATTTCTCAGAGGGAATATACAGGTCTACAAAATATTTACATCTATTGTGATATTTACAGAGACCAAATAAAATTTTTCATAGTAGAGCCATGGACAAGGTGACCAGGGGGGCATGTAATAGAAAATTAAGAAGAAAAGCATGCCATTCTTGATTAGAAAGCATTGCCATTCAGTAATAGGGTTTTGTTAATTTGTGGAATAGTCCTGCCAGAGGAGGTTGTTGAGTGTTTGACTCGATTGAAACATTTTAAGGAAAGGGTTATATTTCGTTGTTGTTATGGGTGGTAGTCATATAATATATTGGACGAAGCCAAAATTGGGGGTTTTAGTTATAGTAGTTATTAATGTTAGATGGCCATGTGAGACCATAACTTAGTTATATAATGCATGTGGAATGGTTTGGGTATCATAGTTTATATGTATGGTTATCATTAGTTTGACTTAAGCCAAATTTGGTGATTTGTCTAGTTACAAACAAATTGAACAAGCCTAGGGTGCCTTTGTGGATTTGCATGAGCTTGTTTTGGTAGTGGGTTGACTGGGACATCAAGAGTAAAGTCTCCGATAGCCCAATGTGGCTGTTGTTACTGTCATCTATATGTCTTAATGTCTTAAATGTCTAGTAATGAAACCTTATGTCGTTTTTTGGCGTTTTAGGTGAATTCTGGCAATTATTACCCCAATATTGCAAGGTACAAATCCACTTAAATAATAAAGTTAATAATATAAGTTTTAAGCATATATGTGACATTTGTAGTATCTTACATTATTAAACGATACTAACATATACTAATATTAAAAATAGAAGAGATATTAAGTGGAAAATATATATATATAGTATATAATAGTTTTTATAATTATTCTATGAGCACAGTGTAAGGTATCAAAATATATTTATTACTTTTAAGCATGTTTAATTGTAGTTATTCAAAATTTACCTTATATTAAGTTACTGCAAAACAGGAATATGCAATATTTAAAATCTAAAAAAATCCATGACGTCATAGAGGATACGGGGTATACAACTCTTTTGCAAAGGCTTTCAATTTTACCTCAAGTGTCTAGAAATCTGTAGATTTTTTAGCTACGTGCTAAAAATTATTGCATTGCATATTGTGTACTAATATAAGTATTTTTAAGTATATAAATATAATTTACATATGACATTGTGACTTTAATTAATATTTTATTAGTTATACAACTGTTTAAACTTGTTTTTGTTTCACTATAGGCTTGATGAATTTAATATTTCGATCTTCCAAGTTAAAATGCTGGTCAAAAATCATCATAGGGATAGCTTCTTTTGATCAAAATCAAATCAATTCGTGGAATAGCTGTATGTTTTTGTTTTTTGTTTTTGTTTTAAACCTACCCATTCTCTGAAGATGTGAAGCTTTTACCACTTAAAAGGAACACTTCATGAACAATTCTATACTGATGATCTTTCAAACATTTTTATCTTGTATGGAATATACTGAGAACTAAAGTATGAGCTGAAAAGGTGTTGATACTCATCAGAGTATGCAAAGAATTATAAAATGGATTTTGATTGTTACTTTTTAGTTATTATATATATAAATATAAATATTTTTTTTTTATATAAATATATATATAATATATATATATATATATATATATTATATATATATATATATATATATATATATAATATATATATATTATTGTTAAAAAGCAATGATCGCTAGAGTAAATATTTATCAGTAGGAGGTTGTCTTTTTGATAAGATAAGAGGAATCAGGTTAAGAAAAGTAAACTACATTTATTAAGTTAAATAAAATATATAGTTCTTTTGAGCTGTTTCGTTCCGTAAGCTGGAACCTCCTTCCGAAGAAAGCATATTATAAACTAAAACAGTATGAAAAAAGTAAAAAATTACTACCCGATGTTATTTTAGTTATGTAATATTTTAAAGTAAGGTAATTTTAATTTTTTTTTAAAAAATTGTCTGTGGTTGCTCAGGAATAGTTATGTTTGTATGTGGGTCTAGTGTTATTAATCACCTTTTTTTGTTGTATTCCTGAAGTTTATTTTGAATTTGATGATGCAGGAGGATTCAAATGAGGGTTTCGTTTTTTGAGATTTTGTACATGTAAAAATAGGTGGTCATTTATGTAAGTTAATGAATGATTATAAGTAAGAGCGATGGAGGGTTCAGGGAAGAATTTGTGATTGTCGTGAGAAGGTCTGTTTGTGTTGATAGAGGGCGGCGTGTAAGATCATGGGTTTCACCAATGTAAATGGAGTTACAATCCTTGCAGGGAATTTTGTAAACACACTGACCTTCTACATGACAATCAAAATTCTTCCCTGACACTCCATCGCTCTACTTATAATCATTTCCATTAACATTAACAAATGACACATATTGTACATGTATCAAAATCTACAAAAAAACGAAAAACTATTGAAATTTGATTGCGACAACTTGGTGAACTTATAAACGTGTTGTTGGAAACGAGAGGAGTAGTAAGAGCAGGTGACTCGGGTAATGTTGTACAGAAAAAATTTCTCGGAAAATCGTCGGTGCTCGGAACGGCTTACGGAAAGATACAGAAAATGCACTAACCAGGTCAGATGCATGGGTGATTTTGTATGCGAGTGCTATTCAATTTTCCTTTCTTGGTTCTTCCTTGGGCTTGGAAAGCCTGGATATTGTCCTATCCGGTACTTATTGATGCTAAAACATATCTCCAAACGAAAGGGACTGGATTTACAACAATGTTGCGCTTAAAACTCCTGGTTTAAGAGCGTGTTAATTCTCCAAAAATAGGACAAGGACTGTGGACGACCGCAATGTCATATTCCAAAATAGGGAACTGTGTTATTGAGCTGGGGAATAAGCAATAGAGCGTGAATTCGCAAGCACAAAACGAATGGATGGTGAAGGATCTAGCGATGCAGCACTAGGGTACGAAGCTGAACTAAGAAGAGAAATGTTGTTTGTTCTAGACAGGCTGATTGAGGAAATATCCTCTAGATTTGAACAAGTTCATGGTCTGTCAGCGAAATACGACTTCCTTACACCTTCAAACTTGTTAAATAGTGATTATGATTGCCAGTTAAATGATGTTGATGAGGATATAAAGAAAGAAGAGTTCTTCGTTGAGAGGAAACGACTGCAACATTTTGTGGCAGTTGCTGGAGATAAGGAGATGGAAGGTCCTTTGCAAATTCTGCAGTTTATTCAAAACTTTAATCTTGGCGACTCATTACCAAATATAGTCATACAGCTACGTGTGTTTTTGACTCGTGCCATTAGTGTTGCGAGCTGCGAACGGTCGTTCTCAAAACTAAAGCTAATTAAGAACTACCTTAGGGCAGCAATGAATCAAACAAGGCTAATTGCTTTAGCAATAATTTCTATTGAGGGTGATCTTGCTTTAAAGAATAGATTTTGATGGTGTGTGATTTAAAAGATTTTGCGCGAGAGGAGAGGCCAGGAAAAATTAAATTTTAAAATTCTTGCATGTTGTTATTATTGCTGTTTTCTTCTGCAATAGAAAAATAAATTGATGTAAGTGCAAATTTTTTTTTTTATTTTTTCTTTTTTTTTTTTTTTTGCTTGATGATTTTTC
>JABUQX010023522.1:15000-37500 GCA_015478945.1 Trachelipus rathkii
TATATAATATATATATATATATATATATTATATAAACTCGCGGGACAAATTTAATGCATTCACCCGTAAATTATAATGTAAACTCTTTCATTTTTGGAAATGTAGAGCCAGAGTTTGGTTTTATTTGGGCCATGTCTAACTTCGGAGTGTTACCGTAATGTTTACTACACCGAGTATGGAACTAAATGCGCATAAGTAAAGACAACCCCAACCAATTACGAAATCCCCGAAAAGACGTTCATAGGAGAACAAGATTGGCAAGACACCAACCAAACTAACGAAACAAACCTTATGCTGTAAGTCGTAGCTTGACAAAGAACTGTCCCACATGGAAAAGACATTCCAGAGAAAGAGGAACGTTCCATATGGGTTTTCACACTGACCGAGCAGGGCCATTCTCAGAGGGACAGGTGGCTCAAGAACTCGGGATAAACCAATTCGACCGGTCAGTTTCGAATCCTTCGCGGTTTCAGGGAGACGTTGGCAGCAACCGTAGACGACATGGTCATGGTTGCCCGAGGGCGACGTCCGAGAGAGATGACAGATTCCTCCGTCTGGCAGTGCTTCGTGATCGTTTTCAAACAAGCGTACAGCTACAACACAGGCTCCGTGAGGTCAGACATGTGCCCATTTCCGATCGTACAGTGAGAAGACGACAGAATGAACGTGGAGTACGTATTACAAGGTCTGCCATCGGCCCTCTCCTGATCAGGGAGCGTCGGGTTGCGATTTCATTTTTCACAAGCGTATGGAGATTGGACACTCTCAGATGAGTCGAGGCTCACACTACATGGACCAGATGGACGTCGGCGAATTTGGAGACGTGCAGGTGAGCACTTTTCTGCTTGCAATATCTCACCAAGGATTCCTTTTGGAGGTGACTCTGTGATGGTGTGGGCAGGCATTTATTTGGGTGCTCGCACGGCATTGATATAGGGAGCAGAGGAACGCTAACGTCTGCAAGGTATGCGGAAGCCATCCCCCAAGAGTATATAGTGCCTTTCGCGTCCTTCATTGGCGTCCATTTTTTGTTACTCCATGACAACGTAACACAGCACACTGCAAAGGTAGAGAGCAGACTCCTGGCCATTTCTGCGAGGAACCCGGACATGAATCCCATTGAACATGTTTGAGATTTGTTGGGTAGGCGTGTTCAAGCCCGTGAACATGCTCCGTCCACACTCAGGGAGCTTGCAAACGCTATTGAACAAACATCCCCGCAGGAGACCATCTCCAAGATCATTTCATCAATGCCGAATCGCTTGGAGGCAGTTGGAAGGGCCAGAGGGGGTATAACCCATTATGCTGCATTTCACATTGTAATTTGTAGAATATCGTTGTTGATTAATAAAATCATCATATCCATATTTTTTACGTTTTCTTTTTTATGCCATTTAATTCCCTACACACTGTCGTTACATACGGTTTATACATTTATAACCCTGTGCAACACTCCCGAGTTAGGTATGAACCAATAAAACCAAACCATAGCCTTACATTTCCCAATTTGAAAGAGTTTAAATTATATTTACGGGTGATGCATTAAATTTGCGCCGAGTTATATATTATATATATATTATATAATTATATATATAATATATATCTATATATATAATATATATATATATAATATATATATTAGATATATAATATAATATATATATATATATATATATATAATATATATATATATTATATAATATTATATTATTAATATATAATAATATATATTAGTGATGGGACGCATTTCCAAATTTTCCAGGCCGGATGCGGATTCGATTCCGATACAGTGAAAAGTGCCGATTCGATTCCGATTCCGATTCCGATTCTTTTATAATATATATATATATATATATATATATATATATATATATATATATATATATATTATATATATATATATATATAATATATATATATTTATAATATATTATATATATTATATTATATTATATATTAATATATATAATATATATATTATATATATATATATTGCCTAAATTTTGCTAAATCAACTATTTTTCGAACATTAAAACCTTATAAATTAATGTTATAGAAATTTCTTATATTTTATCTTTTGCTAAAGAAATAATTAGTTAATTACCTTTTTATTTATTTTAACCACTGAAAAAATAATTGCAATATTTAAAAATCTTAAATAATAAATTAAGCATATTTCTTTCTGTTTTTTTGTTTTTTTGTTTTAAAAAAAAATTCTTCTTTAAATTTACTAAAAGTAAGATCGTTGAAGCAAAATTATCATTATTTATTTGTTATGTTAAATCATGGACTCTGTAAGTTGTAGTGCAAATCATTTAACATTTTCTCCCGTTTTCTGCGTGCATTTCAATTTTTTAGGAGAATAAATTGATCCTCCAATTTTGAAGAGTCTTTCACTTTCCACGGAAAAGGGGACGAGCTTGAATATTTTCTAGCAAGGACACCCAAATGCTGAAAAGGTTCCTTTATTCGATGACCACCATTGTAAGGGTCTTCTTGAATTTTTTAATAAGTTTCATATTTTTTATATTGGCTGATTTCTACTTTTATGACATCTTCAATTTTTTCAATATATGTGTCTTTCTCCTAGGGAATTAGTTTCTTTGCTGTTTTTAAAGTCTTTTTCTCTTTAAATTCCGAAAAACAACTTTCAAAACTGAAGTTAAAACTATTATCTTCAGTATCACTTTTTTCGTCCCATTCTGTTGATAAATGAAAAAAATCTGAAAATTGGTTTAAAGTAGTGGAAACTGTTTTCCTTTCCTTTATACAACACATATCTTCGCACATCCATTGCTTAAGAATATCTTCCACTTTTATATTGTTATAATCATCCTCAAGGAATGTAATTTTAAAGCGTTGATCAAGATAGGTAGCAAGCACAAGATTCTTATCAGTAAAGTATATGCTGAATCTATTTTTTACTGAATTTTTCCATGCTGATACTGTAGACCCAAGTCCCTCAAATAGTTATTTTTTTCTGACTCTTTTCAAAAAAAAAAATGCAATTCATTGTCTCATATTTTGGGATGTAGTTGGCCGATGCCATTGATTTTCCTGGTGGCTCAATTCTGAAAATTGGTTTAAAAGTAGTGAAAGTTTTCCTTTCCTTATAACAACATATTATCTTCGCCACATCCATTGCTTAAGAATATCTTCCATTTTTATATTGGTTATATCCTCCTCAAGAATTGTAATTTTAAAGCTGTGGATCAAGATAGGTAGCAAGCACAAGATTCTTGTCAGTAAAGTAAATGCTGAATCTATTTTTACTTGAATTTTTTCCATGCTGATACTGTAGACCCCAAGTCCCTCAAATAGTTCTTTTTTCTGGACTCTTTTCAAAAAAAAAATGCAAATCATTTTCATATTTTGGATTATTGCCGATGCCATTGAGTGTCCTTGTGGCTCAATTAAATTTTGTACAATCAACAAAATTTTTAAGTTTTTTTTGGCAAAAGTTAAGCACTTTCATTCCATTGTTTTCTAAATAGATAGATGAATTTATGCACTGCAATATGAATTGAGAGCCGTCTTTTGTTCAAAATTTTTGAAAGCATATGATTCTGGCTATTACATCTGGTTTGTATATCCCTGAATAATCTGTGCTGTGGGCTAAATTTAAAATCTAGTTTGATATTCTTCATACTTGGAAATAGTTTGGGGCGAGTGATTAAAATGACCTACGATTTGTTTTGCATATGGATATATTTTTTTACGACTCTTTGTTCAAATATGAGCATCATTGAGAACTAGTGTCAAAGGGTGTAAAAAGCAAGGTAATTTTGGAATTTCTGCTTGTGTACTCCCTGCAGCCATATTAGGTGCGTTATCAATTACTATAACATGAATTTTATTGGCAGGAATATTGAATTCTTCTTTGAAGACAATCACTTAAATTAGATGCTGTGTGAGATTAGTGAAAAGGTGAAAAATCAATATGGCAGACTTCGCAACATACTATTACAAGCCTAAACAGGCAAAATTATTTCCACTGCTCACTTACGAGTTAACGGTATATAATTATCAAAACATATTACATAAAATGACTAACGAAACATTGCCTGTCTGCCTCACCATGACTGTTTGAAAATCCTAACATGATATCTTAGGCTCTACGTAAAGATGCGCCGCTCAATCCAGTTTTCTTTAATTAAATAGAATTCAGGAAGAACTGAAATTAAAAATCAATACGGCAGACTTCGAAATATTGTCTTTGAAATATCATAAAGATCGAATAAAAAATATTTTCAGATTGTATACCAAAGAATCGGTCAAAGAATCGGTACAATTTTTGCTGATTCCGATTCCTGAAAAACAGCCGATTCCTCCGATTCCGATGCGATTCCGATTAATCGTCCCTCACTAATATATATAATATAATTATATTAAAAATTTTTAATAATATAGTATATATATATATATATATATATATATATATATATATATATATATTATATATAGTATATATATATAATTATTGTCGCACTCCACTTTGACCACAAGACCATACAACTCGCAAGTGGATCGGTGAGGGCTACTTCTTGGCGTTACCCCCCGGGGTATGCGTCTACCCCACTGTGGAGACCACTGCTTAGATCAGTTGGTCTCCAAAGTGGGGTACGCGTTTACCCCGGGGGGTACGCAAAGTGATATTTGGGGGTACGCCAAAAGAAAGTAGCCTCACGATCACTTGCGAGTGTGTATGATCTTGTATCAAGTGAGTGCGATAGGTATTAAATATATATTTTATATAATATATATTGATATACTATAAATATTATTATATATATATATATATATATATATTATATTATATATATTATATATATATAATAATTATATATATATATATATAAATATATATATATGTATATATATAATTATATATATAATATATATATATTTAAACTCGCGGGCAAATTTAAGTGCATCACCCGTAAATATTAATTTTAAAACCTCTTTCATATTGGGGAAATGTTAGGGCTAAGGTTTTTTTTATTTTGGTTCATTACCTAACTCGGGAGTGTTAGCCCACAGGGTTATAAAGTTAAACTCGTATGTAACGACAGTGTGTAGGAAATTAAATAAGTAAAATAAAAGAAAAACAAAAAAAATATGGATATGATGATTTTATTAATCAACAACAATATTCTACAAATTACAATGTGAAATGCAGCAAAAAGGTGCCTAATAATGGGTTGTACCCCCTCTGGCCCTTTCAACTTCCTCTCCAAACGATTCGGCATTGATGAAATAATGATCTTGGAGATGGTCTCCTGCGGGATGTTGTAAAAGCGTCTGCAAGCTCCATGAGTGTGGACGGAGCATGTTCACGGGCTCGAACACGCCTACCCAACAAATCCCAAATATGTTCAATGAGATTCATGTCCGGGCTCCTCGCAAAAATGGCCAGGAGTCTGATCCCTACCTGTTGTAGGTACCGTTGGACGACCTGTGCAGTGTGCTGTGTGGCATTGTCATGGAGTAACAAAAAATGGACGCGAAAGGCACTATATACTCTTGGAGGATGTCTGCCACATACCTTAAAGCCGTTAGCGTTCCTCTGCTCGATATGCAATGCCGTGCGAGCACCCAAACAAATGTCTGCCCTCACCATCACAGAGTCACCTCCAAAAGGAATCCTTGGGTAGATATTGCAAGCAGAAAAGTACTCACCTGCATGTCTCCAAATTCGCTGACGCTTATCTTGTCCATGTAGTTTGAACCTCGACTCATCTGTGAGTGTCCAATCTCCATACGCTTGTGAAAATTGAAAACGCAACCTTATGCTCCCTGATCAGAAGAGGGCCGATGGCAGACTTTGTAATACGTTCTCCACGTTCATTCTGTCGTCTTCTCACTGTACGCTCGGAAAGGGCACATGTCAGACCTCGCGGAGCCTGTGTTGTAGCTGTACGCTTGTTTGGAAACGATCACGAATCACCGACAGACGGAGGAATCTGTCATTTCTCACGGACATCGCCCTCGGGTGACCTTGACCATATCGTCTACGGTTGCTGCCAGTCTCCCTGAACCGACGAAGGAATCGACTGACCGTCGATTGGTTTACCCCGAGTTACTGAGCCACCTGTCTCTGAGAATGGCCTGCTTCGGACAGTGTGATAACTCCTATGGCACGTTCCTCTTCTCTGACGATGTCTTTCCATTGTGACAGTCTTTGTCAAGCTACGACTTACAGTATAGGGTTTGTTTCGTCAGTTGGTTGGTGTCTTGCCATCTTGTTCTCCTATGAATGTACTTTCGGGATTTCGTAATTTGGTTGGTTGTCTTTAATATGCCATTTAGTTCCACACACGGTGTAGTTACATACGGTATACACTCCGAAGTTAGGTATGACCCAAATAAAACCAAACCCTAGCTCTACATTTCCAAAAATTTAAGAGTTTATACATTATATTTACGGGTGATGCATTAAATTTGTCCGCGAGTTTATATATATATATATATATATATATATATATATATATATATATATATATTATATATTATATTATATATAATATATAATTATATATATATATATAATATATTATATATATATATATATTACAAGCCTATAGGGGGTACAACTTAGAATTATTTTTGTCTTAGGGGTACGCGATCAAAAAAGTTTGGAGACCCGCTGATCTAGAGCATAGAACCCGGCCCCAGAGATCCACTATAACAAAGTCCAAATGTATGGCTTTAATGAGCTAAATTACGCTGGTTATGCAAAAACCTCAAAGCTCAATGTAAAAGCGGTTAGCACAGAATGGTGCGTCAGACGAGAATGGTGCGGGTATTTGTGGTGAAAATTTAGAACTATTAGTGATTTAAATATATATATAAGCAGTTTTCATTTTTGCATTTGTGCTTCCGAAACGTAAGAAAATGCTTGAGTTTGTGTTCGTTTTTGTCAAACTTTGCGCAAAATCGTAAAAAAATGCTCACCAAACGTATAAGGAATTCCCTTAATTCTGTAAGGTTGCTATTTTATATAGAATTTTATTCTGTATTACACAGAATTAAGAAATTTTTTGTTTGGTTAGCATTTTCAAATTTACCTTATTATTATTTTTGACAATTTCTCACTAATTAATTACAATCCTGTGTTAAAGGAAGATAGTTACCTGTGAGAGCATTTCGAAGCTATAAAAATGACTTAGTTCAATATAGAATTTTTCCTCATTTTTTTTTATTGAATAATTTTATCTCAACTTCTATTTTTTTGTGAAATAGTAAATTAATTTACCTCAAACTATTAATAGAAGTGTGTCAGAGTTTCACGAAACGAGGAGAAAACAATTTGTAAGAGTAATGGCATTCCAAAACCTGTTTCTTAATATAGAATTCCACACCAATTTAAGAGAGTATTCACTATTTAACAATAATTTATTCAAATGCAATTAATTTATTAATGGTACTTTTATGTACTCTTTAAATACATATTATAAAGATTTATGGTTAAGAGACACAATGTTCAACTATATAAGAGTGGTTTATACGTTGTAATGAGAGGAAATTCAACAAAAATCAGAGCGTTAATAAACGTTAGATTTTAAACTCTAAGTTCAACTACTATGATTTTTCGCGCACTGTCATTTTTCGAATATAAAGTGCATAAAATAAACCACACGGTGAGTGAGTGAAATTAATATGTAATACTAACTGTGTCACCTATAAATATACTCGTAAAGAAGAATAAATACAAAGCCTTAGAAAGATTATTGTGGTGTTGTGTGTGTTTTCTTCTGTTATAAGAAATTTTGTATATACAAGATTTTTATTTAGTTTTTACCTGCAATCCCACACATAATGTATCTGATTAATTTTGCAGGCAGAATATTAGGATTTTATTTATAAATAAGTACAAGCTATAAAAATATTGGAAATTACAATTTTGAATATAGGTGATAGATAGTGATTATGAAGTTATTCTATTACAGAAACTTATTTTATATATAAATTGATAATAATATTATATGTTTATTATTTTAAATGAAAAAATTTTCATATAAAATTATTGTTTTAAATATTAAATATTATAATATATTAAGATTATTTGATTCAAATTGCAAAGTGGTTTGCTGAACACAATCAAAAAAAGGAAGAAATTACGGTTTTTCCCAATTATTCATAACTGTGTTAATCGATAGTATATAATAATATATATCATATACTATATATATAGAATAATATAACAATTTTTTAATAGATTCATATTCTTGCAATAATAATCAATAATAAATAATATTTAGAACTACTCTTAAATAAACTGTAAAATTGACTCTAAAATTTATTGTTTCTAGTTTTCGTACAAAAACTGATATACTCTAAGTGACAATCGTAAGAAAGAAAAGAAGGAGCGCAGTGACCGAGCCAGAGAGTAGAGTAAAATACATAAACACTTGTCTACCTTGAAATCACTGTGTGTGAGATACTAGTACAGTAATTAAATATCCTGTATTAGTGACGCAACCATCACGAAGATTTCAGCACGCACACATTCCGTTCAGTACTCTGACGAACGCTCAAAAAAGACCACTATTATATTCTCTGTTTTAAACGAATATTTTTCTGTGTTAGAATCATTATGGCCCTCTTAAATCAGTAAAAACGTGATAACAAAAATTTATGCATTTACGATTTAATGAGCATAATAAAATAAGTTTAGACAAAATCGTATATGAACTGCGCTTTAGTGGTTAGCCTATAAATATAGGTGTTACTATATATAGGGTGAATTTGTGGGTGAAAATATTATTATCTAGACAAATATTCCTACTAGGATATAAGGAATTATATTCTTTAAATTGACGAGATTATTAGTTATTAGAATTACATTTCTTATACGCTTAATTATCAATACAAGTAATAAACATTGATAGAAATTATATAAATATATTATATAAGTAGGGATCTGATGAAAGATATCTACTAATAATATAAATACTATATCATATTAACTAGTGATTTTAATTTTGTATTTATATAAATAAATATTATTACTATTAAATTTTTATAATAAATATAAAGTAACAGGTATTAATAAATACACTCAACTTCATAGATATAAATTATAAGAATAGTAATATTCTATATTGACTCATGTAGAATATTGCAGGATACAGCGTGTGTCCGAAGGCTGTTGAGTCCGGCTGTTGTGATATCCCTAAATTTTGAGGACATAATGAAGGGTTTATCGACATAACTGACAGAAGTTTCTGTGGATAGAGAACCGATAAGAGATAAGTGAGAGCGTGTGCTCATCAGGTTCGCTCATTTTCTAGTGCTTCTCTATGCGTGCTGGAAAAATCACGCAAATTCATAGTAGTTGCGTGTCTGGACACTACATCTTACACCATCACCCTTACTTTACCACACACAACAATTATATATATAATATATATCCCATATTAGTCAGCAGGAATACGAACCTTGAAAAGTACATACCAAAATATTTCAAACTTAGTGATACTATATATATATATAATAGGTATATATATATATAATACTATATATATATATTATTCAATCATATATTACTATACTACTATATAAATACGTATATGATCACTCATATATGTGAGATTATGATGTATTTAAATAATATCAGTGAGTTATAATTAGTTTGATTAGATAATATTAACTTATGAAATAAAACAATAGCTTGAAATAATAATAATTAAAATGATTTCTTTTAAATAACATATTTCAGACATTTGCTTTTATGTTATAAATTTATATAATGGTGTTATAAAATTATAAATGTAACCTTATAAGTATTCAATTTATTATGATAGTAACGTTCATGATTTGTATCCGGTACACCAATACAAGAAAATCAAAACATTCACACGCAGAGTGCGGTCTGCCTCACACCAAATACCAGTGGCTTTCCCCAGTAATTTCCGATGACGGATAAAATAACCATGCAGGATGAGCTCTTCCAAGTTGTCTTGTTTCTGGTTGCTCCTGGGCTTTGTACTGTCAGTTTACTGCATATCCAGTAGGCTTAATGATTTCCTTAGGTTTTATTATATAGAAGGAAATACTTTATCTTCTGGTTTAGAGAATAGTTCCTTCCATAATTTCTACTATCGGTAACCAACCCTTAAAACCAGTATAATAAATAAATAATATATCCCGTCTTTAAAACTGAAGCTGTTCTCCACTAGCACGTAGATGTTCGCAGTGAAATGTTTTCCAGAAACATGGAGCTAAATAAGGTCGTGTACAACTTTTTTTGACGTGGCCACTTTGATACGTGGAAGGTCTTGTTTAGGACTCGACGGTGGTTGTTGCCTATGGCAGCGAGGAGGAGATTTCACCAATGATAAAGATTAGAATACCTCCCGTGAAAAGCACGATACCGATTAGCCTTAGAATCATAAAGCAAAATATAAGCTGACCCACGACTCTTATTCCGAATGCTTCTCGACTAGTGGTCTATATGCGTCCACAGCAAGATTCATCCTAAATGTCGTGAAATGAGAGTAACGGAGGAGATCAAAGAGAAAGAGAATAGGAGGTGTGTCCATCGCAGCGAGCCTATTGTCTCGCATAAATGATTGCACTAATGGTGGCCTACTTCGCAAACATAGATCATGGCTTCAATCACGTAATACTAAGTATTTTATATCTTAAACCATTTCCTATTAGAGGTATATTGTATTCAGAAACCTTTAGAAAAGTAATTTAAATGGTTTAACCTGTAGATATGGACGATATAATCTAGAGGAATTATGGAAGGGGGTTCCTCTTTTTGCGGACAGGTTTGCAACAGCACCGCGCACAACCGAGCATCCCCAGGCCAGAGCCCGTAAATGACGTATTCCAAGACAAGCGGGAAAGAACAGAAAATAGGAAATAGATAGACGGAAATAAATTTTACCAAAGGCAGGGACCAGGCTCAGAAGCACAAGTCAGAGTTGACATCTTTTGATTATGAACCAGAAAAGGCGATGAGGATATCTCGCAAGAGAAGTATAAGATCTCTTATTGCACACTTTCATACACGAGAGAGAAAAAATGAGTAATGGAGTTCATTTAGAGTAGTCGCCGAGAGAAGATAAGTATTTCTGGCCATAATTCACACGGAAGTGAGAGAATTCATAAATAATCGATGCAGAGAAGAAGAAGAGAGACGAAGAGAGATGAGAGCGAGAGAGAAGGAGAGAGGTAAGAAGAGACGACGAGAGAGAGGAAGAGAGAGAGAGGAAGAAGAGGAGAGAGAGAAAATGATGGGTAAGGAGAGAGAGAGAGAGAGAGAGAGAGTGAGCAGAGAGAGAGAGAAGAAGAGGAGAGAGGAGAAGAACGAAAAAAAAAAAGAAAGAGAGAGAGAGATTGGGAGAGGAAGAGAGAGAGAGAGGAGAGAGAGAGAGAGAGAAGACGACGACGACGAAAGTAATTCCTGAATTCATCGTTCCTGCGACGATTAAAATGATAACAAAACAGCACCGACAAACAATTAAAAGAAAAAAATCAAAAAACAAAACAGGATCTGTTAGTATTTAGTTCTAAGGGAAACTTAGAGTAAATTATGAAATGTAGCGCACCACGTCTTTGGATTCCATCCATCCATATCGCCACAAGTTCTCACACACTCGCTCGGTTTATTGCTGTTTCTGTCCGAGGAAAAGATAGAACAGGACATAAAGGTTAGAATGTGACAGGAAGAATCCAGAGGATAAAAGAGTTTAACAGAATATGGATCTATGCCTCTTTAGGTTTTAAATGTGGCGCAAGCTTTGGAGAAAAGGTGTAGAATGTTTGGTTCACCTCCAAGACAATCAGCGATACGAATAGGGAGTTGCAACAACTGGTTAAGGTCCTTCTAAATAGAGAAATGGAAGGCAAGTTCATCAACTATATCATGAGAACCAGAGGAAAGCCATTGGCGGTGGTGAACATTGAAATCACCCAAAATTATGATTTCTGAGAAAGAGGAAGAGGAGAGAATATCTTCTACTTTGGAAAATTCAAAGAATTTAGGACGGTAAGCAGTTAGATGATAAATAGACGGAACAGATGAATCTAACTAGAGATACACAAGATAGCTTAGTCCTATATTAAAAAAATTCAGAAAACTCTAAATTAAACACGACAACATATTACATTGCGAACCCATGCGCAACTTTAGCGCTAGCCTGAAAATTGAAGATTATTCGCTATATATAGTTATATTTAATTAATACTATTACTATATATATATATATATAAGTATATATATATATAATATATAATATATTATAATATATTAATTATATATATATATATATATATATAGTATATATATATTATATATATAGTATATAATAGGAGAGAGAGAGAAGTTAGAGTGAGTGGAGTAAGTCATACTATTTCTACACTAGGAACTCGTACTTACTGACTCCACGAAAATCGCCCAAGCGACTCGAAATAGCAAAAAAATTTACACATGATTCACATTCTTAATATTTTGCCTATTATATATATATAATTATATATATATATATATATATTATATATATTATAATATATATTATATATATATTAATATATATATATAAATATATAACCTATCTATATATTCTTTAAATATTTAGATTATTATATTTATAATATATATATACTATATATATTATTATATAATATATATATATATAATATATATATATTTATGGGTTAGCTTGATGCACGGTGGAGGCGCGTCATTCGTATTACACACAATTTTCTGTACTAAGTGCGGTGGCGAGGGTTCGCTCATTTCAGTGCTTGCTGGTGCGGAAACATCCTGAATGCTCGACGCAACACACACACACACACACACACACACACACATTAAATATATATATATAATTATTAAGTATACTATTATATAATTATTATATTATTATATATTATTACTTTATAATAAGAAAATATTTTGATATAGTCACTATGTATAATAATTATTATAAGGTATATATATTATATATACGTGATTATAGTATTATATATATATACTACGTCAATATCTATCCTCCTCACATTATATATTATAATTAATTATCTATATATATAATATATATTATGAAAATAAAACAATCAGCTTGAAATAATAATAATTAAATGTATTTCTTTTAATGAAGTGGACAGTCATGCACTTGAAACGTATGCTTAAATTTGAACATGTTACTTATTTAATACTATTATAGTAAGGTTGTCCGGTACACCGCAGGTGCGGTCTGCACACAATACCAGTGTTCCTTTTCCGATGAGATAAAAAATAACATGCGGTGTCTTCCAGTGCGTTTGCCGTCATTATGATGAGGTTTAAGAAATTCTGGTGCTCGACCAACCCTAAACCATAATATAAATAATATACCATCTATAGATTCATAGCAGTGTGTGAGTGTGTTCTTCAGAAAACATGGAGCTAAATAAGTCGTGTACAACTTTTTTGCGTGGACTGATATGGACTCAGTTTTCCCCCACCTTTCGTGATGTTGATCTCGTAATATAATCCTCAACATAACTTATTTAAATATTATTAGGGGGAAAGCGCGAACGCAGTCCCCCGCTACCAAAAATTACGCACTCGAGTTATCCACATTTGGGACAATCGCAGGGGTCAGCAACACCGAAGTGCAATGGTAAGCCTCACCCCGGGGGAACCACCTTGTTGATCATGGTATCCCCTGTGCCAGGTAAGTATGCTTTATAAGGTTTCTTATTTGTTCTTAAGTCTGTGGCTTGCACACCCAAAACTTTCGCCCAAGGTTGGTGTTTATAATTTTGTAATATTTTTCATTTTGGATAGCGAATGTTCTTAAATTTTATTATGAACAGAAAGTTTCTACACTTTTTATTTTTTTTTATTTTTAACTAAACATACTAATTAGAACAGGTTCGGTTTGTAACTTGCTGTTATTATGAATAGGAAATTCACAGGAATTCGTTAGTTATTTGTTTTATGGAGAAGTAAATATGTATTTTTATTTATATATTTATTTTATTTATTCATTTATTATTATTATTATTATTATTATTAATATTATTATTATTATTATTTTATTATTATATATTATTTCCTTTTTTTTCTTTTAATAATACGAAACGCAGAAAACAATTTTAGGGAAACTAATTTATCTTTTTTTTTTTTTTTTTGGCCATTATTATTTATTATTAAGCAAATATTTTTGTTTATGAGCCTTATAAGTGTTTTAAAAATATTTAATTTTAATAATTATCTTTATATATATAATATATATATATTATAATATATAATACTATATATATATATATATATATATATATATATAGTAATAGATATATATGTATATATATACTAAATAATATATATATTATTTTTATATATATATATATATATATATATATATATATATATATATATTATATATATATTATATATATATATATATATATATATAATATATATATTATATATATATATTATTATATATATTATATATATATATTATAATATACTATATATTATATAATAATATATTACATATAATATATATATATATATATATACATAATATATATAGTATATATATATATATTTAATATATTATATATATATATATATATACACTACTAATATATATAATCACTCATTTATATATATTATATATATATTATATATAATCTCCACTATGAATACATTTTTTTTAAATACTTATAATATAAAATACTATATAAATATATAACAAATATTAAATATAATAATAACTAATAAATATCAATATATATATATATAGTAATAATATACTATAGTATATTATTATTATAATATATTAGTTATGATATATTATAATATATATAATATATACTATATATAGTAATAGTGATGAAATGGAAGAAACCCAATTTTGAACCTTATCCTGATGTAACTGGAGTTATTTATGAAAGATTTTGTTGATTCTTCATCAGCTTTTACCACTTCGTACGATCCTGTGTGTGGATGAATACGTCACGTACTCGTAAGATTTACAACAGAAGTTACTTATAAGTTTCAAAGGAGTGAAAAATACCTATTGCTTCTTGGCCGGAGTATCACGGGCTTCGTGCAGGTGGGCTCACTTGCCTTGAGCCGCGTGGTGCCTGATGGCAGTGTTTTTTGCTCCTGGAGGGAGGCATATGCCTTTGTTGGTGAGGTCCGCTCTCAGAAACAATACAAAACGAAAAGCTACCTGGCTTTTTGGCTAAGATCAAAGTGTAGTATCTGTTCTTATCAGCTATTCTGATACGATCCCATTTCGGGATCAACGATATTCAATCTGATGTTTTTAAACTTTGCACCACGGGATCGGGATCCCCGGTGTATGTCTTCAAGTGCTAATGACGTTCCGCGGAACGTGGGTCCACATAAATAAATCTAATATTTAGGGAACGATGGATATGTACATATTAAATTTGTAAATAGTTTGTTCGAAAGTACTATATATACATTATTTAAAATAAATTTTTCTTTCCAATTGTAACATTATCTACCAAAACAAGACTGACTTTTATACTTATATTATATATATATACAATATATATATCAGTATATATAAGTATAATATTTGATATAGTATATATATATAATATATATATATTATATATGTTTATAAGTATATATCTATATATTATTATATATTGTATTATATTATATATTATATAATATATATATAATATGATATATATATATAGTAGTTATAAGCTCAGTTTATTTAAATTTGCATAATAGCGAGATTAGATAAGGATTGTGTGAGGAAAGAGACATATCACATGAGAAGGTAAAGGAATTAACTGCCTTTTCTCTGGGATTGAAACCACCGAGCATGTTTGCGCGGTGAGGACATATGCCCGGTGGCTATACTAACTGAGCTACTCCTCGCACGTCAAGAAAGTTGGAGTGTCGGCCCCGCCCAAAGACAGTTTGGTGATATTGGAAGCGAAACGCAGTTCGCCCGGCTCGCAAGGCGAGCGATCACCAGGTGTTCCAGCCTGTCGTGATCAAATTGATATTATATAAGTATAATATATATATTATTAGATAATATGTGTAATGAGTATCATATATAATATATTATATATATATATATTATATATATATATATTGATAATATATTACTTAATCAATTATCCAGTATACTTTATATATGTAGATTCAATACTATATACATATATACTATATATATGGTGAAACTAAAGAAAGTTTCACCCAGATCTGTATCTCGAAACTAAGGATACGGTACATTAGAAAACTGATACAACTCAAGCTAATGGAATAAGCGTATGAAATTTCTTTATGGAAAATGAAAAAAAAATTATTTTTTTTAGTTTTTATTATATCTCAAAACTACGATAGGTACAAACAGAAAACTAATAACGGTATTTAGAATGCGGGTATGATATATGTATGAATTAAAGATTTTATTTTTTTGTTTAATAAAGGAATACCCCAGGGGAAAAAACCGCAAAATGCAAAGAGTCGGGGTCTCTTCGACCTGCCATGCGGGGACGACGGGGTAGGGACTATTCCTCCGTCCGGGTAGGGTTCCGGAACCCCGCTCTTTGGTATTTGGGTGTCGCGGGTTCTCGCCCTCCCGTACGGGTATAGAAAACGTCCTCACCTTCTGTCCACCGCGGCATAGAGCCCCCTAAAAAAGAATTTTTTATTGCGCTGGATTTCCATATATGTTTTATTTTCTTCTACCTATCCGTAGTTTTGGAGATATAAAAAAAAAATTTTAAAAAGAAATTTTTTTTTTTCAATTTTCCCATACAAATTTCATACGCTGATTCCATATATTTATCAGTTTTCTTGTGTACCTATCTTAGTCTTCGAGATATCATGCGGAAATTCTTTAGTTTGGCCATATAATATATTATATATATATATATATAATAGATAAAAAAAGAAAAAAAAAGAAAGAAAAGAAAAAAAAAAAAAAAAAAAAAATATTATAATGGATATGATATATTTATTTATAGAATATTATGATATATTATATATATTAGTATAATTATATATATATTATATATATATGATAGTATATAGTATATTATTATATTATATATGATTTATGATGCCGAGGTGTCATTTTGTTTGTGTATATTCAACATCCTCGAAATGTGTGATTGATGATTGATATATATATATATATATATATATTATAGTAGTAGTGTGTAATATACTATTATTTAATACTTAATTAATATTTATATATATCATATGATATATATATAGTATATGATCGTATATATAGTGAATTGGTATGTGGACATAGAGTCCAGGTGAGGTAGGGTGGGTAGTAGGTGAGTGTGAGTATAGTAGGGTAAGAGGGTAGTGCTATATATGGTGAGGGAGTATGTGAGTAGTGAGGGTGTAGTGTATGCGGTGTAGGGGTGTGATGAGCGGTGGTGGGGTAGGGTGAGGTGGGGAGGTAGTGAGTGAGTGATAGGGGTGAGTTAGTATTAGTAGTGGTGAGGGGTGATAGTGAGGGTGAGGTGAGGGTGTTTGTGTAGTGAGTAGTATATGAGTGGGTAAAGGTGGTGATATAAGGGTAGGGTGAGTGAGCGGGGTGAGGGGGTAGGGTAGGTATGATACTATATATATATAATTATATAGTGATGATATTCATAAAAGTGACGATAGTAGGGTGAGTGGGGGGTAGTGAGTGTAGTATATTATATATATATATATAATATATATCTATATTATATTTTTATATATTAATATTATACATATATATATATATATATATATATATTATATATTATATATTATAATATATATATATATAAGTATATATATATATATATATATATATATATATGAATATATATATATATAGGTAATGTAGTAATTTAATATAAATATATATATAATATATATATATATAGTATATTAATATATAGTAATATATACTGACTATATATATATATATAATTGTATCTATCTATTATATAATATTATATATATATATATATATTATTGTAAATATTTTACAACTTAATTTTTCTTTCTTTATTTCTCTTTATTTACCATCACAGTTGTTCTTCTATCTCTTTCCGGTTCCTTATACTAATCTCATTTCAAATTAGTTTTATTTAAACGCCATTTACATTGTTGTTTACCGACTAGATTCCTTTCTTACCAGCCATCGTTGTATGTTTTTCCGCACCCGCAAGGTTCTCAACAACCAAGTTAAGATTCAAACACTCAATATGCAGGAAAGTCGATAAAAATATACATAATAATAGCAATAAGTAAAATTACTATCAAAAAAATATTTGATACTTAAAGAGCGAGACAATTATTTCGCACGATACTTAGGACCTCGGCGGGGTCCTCTCCTTTATACGAAGCATAGACCGGACCTCAATATAAAACAAATCCTACACAACTGTCGAATAACCCACTAAAATACTTTTCCTAACCACTAAGCAACCGCAAATCAGGAAGGAAAAAAGACACAATCTAATTATTCACTTCAACCGTTTGATCCTTTTCGTACTGATTTTTAGAATGTTTAGTTTTAATGCTTACCTATTATAGTTTTTGTACTAAATTTGATCCATATTATTCTTAAAGTTTCAATTTATTGTCCCAAAAAATATATAGATATCCTTTGAAAGCCACTTGGGAGCTGACGAAAGCCTTAGGATCATTTATCAGAAGTGCCAATATATATTTTTGTTTATTTGACTGAATTGTCCTTATCAACTGATAATTTTAGAGTATCGTGTTCCGAATTGTAGAAAATTATCTGTCTCTCGAAAATTTCACTCGGGATTGGAGTTCGAAGTTCCCATTAATTATTATTATTTATTTTATTATTATTATTATTATTATTAGTGTATTAATGCTATTTGATTACTTATTATTTATTATTATTATTCTATTATTATTATTATTATTATTATTCTTATTTATTATTATTATGGTTACTTTTCTTATTCTTCTTCATCTGAAAACTTTTTAAAAAGTTTTTTCCTTAAACCTTTTTCCCGTTCATTGTTCATCGAACTTGATAATACATTGAAAATTTACTATTACAATTATTATTATTATTAATATTATTATTATATAATGATATATTAATTAAATTAATTCTTATTATTATTATATTTATTTATTTATATATTATTATTTATTACTATTACTTACTTTTTAACGTTTAGTTTTGGTAATGATTGTTTTTTTGTATGACTCAAAACGTCAACTGATTTATAATATCGGTTTTTTTATTTTCTCATTAATTTTTCTTATAAGATTGAGGTTGCCCTGAGAATATATATATATATATAGTCTATATATATATAGTATAATCTTCATATATATACTATCATATATATTATATAATACTGTAACTAATATATATATATATATATATATATATATAAGTATGTATATATGTATATTATCATAATTAATACTATATATATATATATATATATTACTGTTTTAGATTAAATCCCCGTTCTGCGAAAAATCGGATTGCAGGACGATGCCTCAAGTAATTATTTGTTCACCTAGACATTCTATGTACCGGGGCTCAGAAAAAACGTCTCTAGAACACGCTTTGCTCGTCTAAATCTCTAATGTCCGTTCGGTCCGTCAGAGCAGTCTCTAGCAACAGATATTTTTGGTCGTCATTTTTCCAGGGAAGGGGACAAGGGAATCTTTGACAGTAAGGGACGGATCATTATGAGAAATTTATATATATTCCTGAAGGGAGGGATGGTGTAACTCCCATATTATATATATAATATTATATATGTAACTTATATATATATTATATATATATATCATAATTATATATATATATGTGAAGTATTTGAAATTCTCTTTATATATTATATATATTAGAATATATATAATCATATACGTATGATATATATATTAATTATATATTATAATAGTATAGTATACGTATAAATATTTAGAGTTAACTAAGTAGCATATGAGAGTAGACTCAGTTCTGAACTCATTTTCTTATTTGTTCTCTGTGGATATAATATGGTCAACTTGAGTTCTAAAAAAAAATATAAAAAATAAATATAAATTATATTATATCCGAGACGTACAACATACGGTGATACCTAAAAGATACATGATATATATACAGTGTGTATAATGTCATTAATAGTTATAAACATGTTAAAAATATTCAAATGAAATAATATATTTGGGGACCTTTTTGTTATTTTTGATCCATTAATTATTAGCTTTTGCGTTTGAAGAAAACTCATTTATGTTACTTTTACATTCATCATACCACATTTACACCAACTATAAAATAATAATGTACCTTCTCGTTTATGATCATTGGATTTCTAGAAGTGGGCTGAGCTTAGGGTGGTTAGTAGGGCTGGCTGCTTTAAGATTTTAAGCTTTAAGATTACCACACTCAATGTATCTTCTTCCTGGTGATTATCCTGGTATGGCTTCTTCAATAGTTTCTGCTTTTAAAGGATTCAGACCACCTATGCAGAATTCTGGTCAATTGTTATGGAGGAAGTGGTCACCTTCAAGTAAGTTTCTTCTTTGTGAATAGTTCTTAATCTCGTTTGAATGTAATTATGAATGTACTGTTTGTATGTTTTCTTCAAATAGTCTTTCCTTATGTTTTTGACCTTATATATGTTCATATTATACTCGTGTGTGTGATCTCTACCCTTGAATTTTTGATTCGTTCTTGTCTTAGAGAAAAACTAAGTCTTTTGTATCATATTCTTATGTATGCTTTTAATTATCTTCTTGTGTTTTTATAATATTTATAGTCTCTTACCTTTCTTTACTTGGTATCTGTCAACTATGCTTAATGTGTGGTCTTGCAGTATCTCTATTCTATTTTCTTACTTAAGTGTTGCGCTGTTCAGCCTATGCGTGTGTGAATAATGTCTAAGCTTTTTTTCTTACCATCCGCATGCCCTTTTATTCTGTTTTCTCAGAAGTTTTCTTATCATTGCACAAATTTGCTTTCTTCACTCTTGTAATATTTTGCTTGATTTTAGTAAATCCACGGTTGGTGTTCATGACAGTATGGAGTTTTCATTATTGTTCTTTAACTTTTTCCTTTTTCATTTGTTTCTTTTTTTTCATTCAAAATACAACATACTCCCTTCTTGCTAAGAATATTAAGTGTTTTCTTATTATGTCTTATTTCCTAGTTTATAATTCTCTGTCTACGTTGCTACATATTGCACTTTCGTACTCAGCAGGAGAGGGAGGGGAATTGGAGATTCAAGTTTTGTGTGATTGGTCTTTCAAGAGTTGTACTTAAGATTGTTTGTCTTTTGATTTATTTTGACGGAGTTCTACAATTTCTTACTCTTTGAGTCATCTTTATAAATTTTCATATTTTTTCTTAAAGTTCCACATATTTCTTGGTTTGAAGTCATCTATTAAAAGAACTAAATCACCCTCTTGGTGTGATTCTCTTTCTGCATTCCATTTACTTCTTTTCTGCAATAAAGGCACATATTCTTAGATCCATATTTTCCAAAATAAGTCTGCAAGATATTGAACTTGTTTCCATCTTTTATATAAGTAACAATCTTTGTCCTGAAATAATCCTGGAGGAAATGTTATATTGCCTTTAAGAGTTAGTAGATTATTTAGTGTTAAAGCTTCTAAATTTTTTTATATTGTTGGAAACTTCTGTTATTGGTCGATTATTTATAATGAATTCTGTTTCACAAAACAAAGTGTTCAAGTTATCATCTGTCAACTTTATTGGCTGTTCTAAGAGTGAAGCTTGCAATATGTCTCTTACAGTTCTAATATGTCTTTCAAAATGACATCCTTTGTGAGAAGAATGAGGGGGTTGGAATATCCACTATTTCTTTTTGTACAAATAATTTATTTACTTGCTTATTATTCTAATCTTTAATTTGTTCCTTCAATTCTTTATTAGCTTTTACAAAATTAGTTCCATTATCCGATCGGATCAATTTCACATTACCTCTGTGGCTGATAAATCTTCTGAGAGCATTGATAAAGGCATCAGTATCTAATGAATATAACATTTCTAAATGTATTGCTCTACTACTTAAACATGAGAATATTAATCCATATCTTTTTTCTCTTACTTTCCCTCTTCCTCTTATAACTAGAAATGGATCAAAGGCATCTATCCCAATGCTTGAAAAGGGTGGTATGTCACATTCTAATCTATCACTGTGCAAATCTCCCATCAACTGTTGAGTTGGCCTTGTGTGAAGCTTTCTACAAATTAGGCAATTTTTCAGAATCTTCTTAATAATTCTGTTTGCTCCAATGATGTAATATTTTTCTCTCAAAGCATTTAAAACTGTTTGTTTTTTCAAATGTCCATTAATTCTATGATAATGTCTTATTATAAGCACTATGACATGGCTATTTGGCAAGATAATTGGATGTTTAAAATCATATGGTACATCATTTAGGTTTTTATTCCTCCCACCTACTCTTAAAATTCCTTCATCATCTAAGAATGGTAGGAATTTTGCTAAAATGTGTCTTTTTGGTAA
>JABUQX010023522.1:42500-45000 GCA_015478945.1 Trachelipus rathkii
TACTTCTATGGGCTTTAATAATTAATTCACTTTGGTTTATTCCTATTAATAATCCTATTTTTGATTCAATAAAGTTGAATGGAGCATGACTCAAATATTCTCATCCATTTATATCTTTGATAGATGGAGACTCTTCTATAGCAGTGGTCTCCAAAGTGGGGTCCGCGTACCCCGGGGGGTACGCAGAGTGATACTTGGGGGTACGCCAAAGAAATAGCCTCACGATCATTTGCGAGTGAATGATCTTGTATCAAATGAGTGCGATGTACATACACACACACACACACACACACACACACACACACACACACACACACACACACACACACACACACACACACACACACACACACACACACACACACACACACACCTTCATTCATTCAGTTATTTCATGGCTTCGAGTGTGGTCACCTGACCAGTCCCAAGTCCACGTTTGCCCTACACACAACACACACCACACACCACACACAACAACACACACAACACACACACGGTGCTGTTTGTTTGGTGTCACACCAACACACACGAACACACACCACACCCACCACACACCACACACACACATGACACACACACACACACACACACACCACAGCACACACATCACACAAACAAACCCACAACACAAACAATACACAACACTTTGCACAACACACACCCACACACACACCACACCACACACACACACACACACTTTGTGTGGTCACGACACATGCACGAGCATTGCAGTCCACAGGCACACACACTACAACACACACCACACACACAACACACACATACTATATATATATACTATATATATTATATATTAATATATATTATATTAATAGTATTATAATAATATAATATATATATATATATATATTTATATTATATATATTATATATACTTCTCGGGCAAATTTAATGCATCAACCGTAAAATATAATTTAAACTTTTTCATATTTGGACATGTAGGGCTACGGTTTCGTTTTAAATTTGGTTCATATCCTAACTCGGAGTGTTGCACAGGGATTATATTAATGTTAACCTATGTAACGACAAGTGTGTAATGAATAAACATTGTGCATAATAAAGAAACGAAAAACATAGGATATGATGATTTTATTAATCAACCGCAATATGCAATACATTACAATGGGAAATGCAACATAAGGTGTCTAATAATGGGTTTTACCCCCTCTGGCCCTTCCAACTTCCTCCAAGCATTTCGGCATTGATGAAATGATCTTGGAGATGGTCTCCTACGGGATGTTGTCAAAGAGTTTGCAAGCTCCCTCGAGTGTGGAGGAGCATGTCTCAACGGGCTCGAACACGCCGACCCAACAAATCCCAACATGTCAATGGGATTCATGTCCCGGGCCTCCTCGCCAGAAATGTCCAGGAGTTCTGAAATCTCTACCTGTTTGTTCTAGGTACTCGTTGGAGAACCTGTGCAGTCGTGCGTGGGGCGTTGTAATGGAGTAACAAAAAATGGACGCCAATGAAGGACGTGAAAGGCACTATATACTCTTGGAGGATGTCTTCCGCATACCTTTCAACCGTTAGCGTTCCTCTGCTCACGATATGCAATGCATGTGCGAGCACCCAACACAAATGCCTGCCACATCCATCAGAGAGCTCACCTCAAAAGGAATCCATGGATGAGATATCTGCCAAGCAGGAAAATGCTCCTTCCGTCTCCATAATTCGCCGACGTCCATCTGGTCCATGTAGTGTGAACCTCGACTCATCTGTGAGTGTTCAATCTCCATATCTCTCTCTCTCTCTCTCTCTCTCTCTCTATATATATACTATTATATTATATATATATATATATTATATATATATATAAATATATATATAGGATTATATATATATATATATATATATATTATATATAATATATATATATATATATATATATATATATATATATATATATATTTATATATATATATTATTAGGTATATATATATATATATATATATATATATATATATATAATATATATAATATATATATATATATATATATATATATATATAATTTCACCTCTCTAACTCTCAACCTAACATTTTATTACATTCTGAGACCCAGCTGGCCAGGGATTCTTTTTCAAATAAACTCAATATCTCTAACTATAACTTTTTCTATAATTTCCGACTGATCGTGGAGTAACCTTAATCTAACACTAAACAACATAAACTAATCCTCTAATACGTATCGAGAATAACCTAAGCTTTAAACTCTAATACTATACAGCTTAAAATCTCCACTCTACTATATTATTTATCTTGTGTTTCTGCTACTGCTCCCTATTGGAACAAACTTTCACCTCCTTTTTGAACATCCTATACTTCTCATGAGACTGTTACCTCTTCCTATCCAAATGCCCAGGTCCTCTTTTAGGGGGATTTCAACGTACACCCACACTGAGTGGCTGGCTCCTCTCACACTGATGCAGGTGGGGAGGAGTCCAAAACATTCAGTAATTCTGATACGATCTGGAACAGTTA
>JABUQX010023522.1:55000-62041 GCA_015478945.1 Trachelipus rathkii
AATGATTAGTATTTAAAGAAAAGAAATTATTTTTTAAAAAATAGAACATTGCAAAATTACAATATGCAATGATGGAATATTCACAATATAGAGCAGTTGCAAAATTGATATTATTAAGAAAGTTCCTTGGGTTCAAGGCAAATTTATCACTCTGTTTGAATAAAATAATCATAATTGTCAAACACAAATTTTGTTTGTGTGATCTTTCATAGCAGCCCCGTTTAACCTGTCGTTCTTCCATAGTCCTGTCGATACCAAGTCTTTCTCTTCGCAGAGTGCTGAAAGAGCGTTCTACTGTACTGTACTTGTGGTGCATGGCTGGGCGAGTAATATCATCAAAGCTTTTTCGTCGACGGAAGAAAGGTTCAGTCTCCTATAAGACTCGGGAGAGACAACAAAATCTTTTAGTTCTTCACCGCTACTCAGTTTCTTGTCCTTCCAAATTGTGTACCAAAGTTCTAGCTCTCTTCTATGCCTTCTAAGTGGCAAAAACTATAAATAAACTGTATTCAGATTTAAGCTCAACGATTGTTTGAGTAGATGAATGTGGAAAGGATGTAGGATATTCAAAGGCAAAGAAGGTGTTATTTTCAGTAGAAAACGCGTAATTCCATTGAAGAGGTTATAAGAATCCAGATAACGGAATTATTAAGAATCTTTTCCAAAAACTCCGTGGGATTCTGTTTGCTGGTGAGGTTGCGCGGTGCTGCTTGCTACCAACAATACCGATGTTTTCAGATCAAGTCCAGTTGCTCGGCGATTTGATTAGCCTTTCTGATGGCTCCAAACCATTTCCACAATGTGTTGAATGTGCTGCGAGGTTTTTGACGATATCCAAGGTCTCCTTGGATTAGAGAGCTTTACAACTGGCTCTAACATCGCAAGAGTACTTTAGCGAATCAATATCATAGCCATGTTGAATGACGACTTACATGCCGTTGAATGCAACTGAAAAGCGCTGCTTTTTCTTGTGGCGGTTTTTCCTTCAATGGAAAGGGTTTCTACATGCTTCATTCATACAAGTGCTCCTTAAACACTCTGACGCACTTGTGTAGTTCAGACCATCTGGTCTGGCATAGTCTTGGGATGTTTTGTTTGGCAATTAATTTCTGTCTCAGATACGATCGCGAAGAAACAGTAAATACTATGTCCTTGTATGAGTTCCCACAGATTGCGATTTCTGTGCTATTGTGTTTCAAATCAATTTTAACTACTATAGATTTTATGTTTGTGTGAAGATGCAATGGAAAGAATTCAATGCTTTTTTTACTTTTTCCGCATATTGCTTGGACACTCTCAATTCCTTTGGACAGATACATCGTGACAGCCGATCGAAACCAAGCCACACATTTCTCGGGATCCAGTTCTTCGGTCGTGACAAAATCGTCAATGGCTTTCGCAATGGTTTTTGCGTCAAGCGCTTTCAGTTCTACAAAGCCAATAAATTCCTCTTTGACTTCATCGGACTATTCGTCGAAATAGCGCACCCTATGGATCAATTCGTTCTGCCTTTCCAGAAATAAGCGGTTTCATCTGTAGCAACGTTATACGCATGCACGCTTCCTTTAACCTTATTAACGAATGCTTTCTTTTATTTTTTTTTATTTTTTTTTATAATTATGTATAATTTAAGCGTAGTACCATAGAGAAATGATCTCATTCTGAGTCTGAAGATTGACTATTCGTTGGCATTTTTTTCTTCCCCTTGTTCAAAACTGTTTTTTCAGGGCTAGCACTCCAATACTTTGAGAATTTGGGGGACCTACATTTAGCCCCCAACCTAAAATGGAACATAAAAATCCTTAATTTTTCAGACAATTTTGATGGGAAAAATTGCAAACCGCAGCTTTTTCTGACCTCTAGAGCAGTGGTCTCCAAAGTGGGGTACGCGTACCCCTGGGGATACGCAGAGTGATACTTTGGGGTAGCCAAAGAAATAGCCATCACGATCAGCTTGCGAGTGAATGATCTGTATCAAGTGAGGCGAATTGTACACACACACAAAGTTTCACACCAACACACACACCACCCACACACCACCACACCATTCTTGCTGTCCCTCACACACACAACACACACACACACAAACACAGCGCTGTTTTTTGCAACACCGCTTTCACACTCCCTAACATCACACAACAACATCACACACAACACACACGCGACACACCACACACACACATACGACACACACACACACACCTCAATCATTTAACTATAAAATATTAGATCAGACACCATTATGACACCACTCAACACACACAAACACACACAATCTGCCATCCATCTCCATGTACGGAGTATCACAACACACCACATTTACACACGACACACCACACCACCACACTACACACACGACACACCACGACACGGTATTATACGCACACAACACACTACAAACACACACACACACGACACACCACCACACTTGCTGAGTTATACGACCACAACCCACGACACACATATTTATCTTTGTTCACACATCTATCTATCACTACCACACACACACACACACTACCACCACACAACACACACAGATTATGACAACCACACACACACACACAACTACACACACACACCACAAACACACACAACACCAACACACACACACACTCACACTACACACCACACACACACAATTAAACACACACCACCACAACACAACATGTACATCACACACAAACACACACACAAACGGTAACAATTACACTACACACATATTAACAAACCACACCTACTCATAACACACCTACCAACACACCACACACACCCACACACACAGTGAGACACACACACACACAAACCACACACACCCAATCACAACCAACTTTGTATTATCATTATTCCACACACAGACATGTGTCCACAACACACACACACAGTGTTACAAACCACAATGGTTGATACCACACTCAGCAACACACACACACAACACACCAACACACACACACACACACACACAATTCGAATACATATATATTATATTATATATCTTATATATGATATATATAATATATATATATATATATATAATATATGTATATATATATATAATATATATATATATATATATATATATCTGTTATATATAATATGAACCTCGGCAAATTTAGTGCATTCACGTAAATATATATTTAAGACTCTTTCATATTTGGAAATGTAGGTAGGGTTTCGTTTTTAATTTGGTTCATACTAAAACGGGGAGTGTTGACAGGGTTCCATGTAAACCGTATGTACTGACAGTGTGTAAAGTGAATCTTAAATGCATAGATATAAGAATCGAAAAAAAATATGGATTGAGATTTTATTAATCAACAACAATATTCTACAATTACAATGTGATGCAGGCATCAAAGGTGTCTTAATAATGGGTTTGTCCCTTTCTGGCTCTTCAACTATCCTCCAAGCTTTTCGGCATTGTGCATGAAATGAGTCTTGGAGATAGTCTCGCTGCGGGATGTTTGTCAGAAGAGTTTGCAGAAGCTCCTGAGTGTGGACGGAGCATGTTACTGGGTCGACACGCCTATTCTCAACAAATCCCAAACATGTTCAATGGGATTCATGTCGGGCTCTTCGCAGAAAATGTGCAGGAGTCTGATCCCTACCATGTTGTAGGTTAATTGTTGGAACGACCTGTGCAGTAATGCGGTGTGGCGTTGTCATATGGAGCAACAAAAACGGACTCCAATGCGGAGCGAAAGGCACTATAAACTGCTTGGAGGATGATGTTTACCGCAATACTTTCAACCGTTAGGGTATTCCTTCTCTCAATAATATGCCCCCAAAAAAAAATTGCCTGGCCCACCCACACCATCAAGAGGTTCAACCGTATCGCAAAAGGATTTTCGCATGGGGAGTATTGCAGCAGAAAGTGCTCACGCTTCACTCCGTTCCAAATTCTGCCGACGTCCATCTGGTCCATTGTAGGTGTGAACTCGATCATGCTTGTGGAGTGTTCAATTCCAAATACAACTTGGGATTGAAATGCGCGCCCCAGATGTCCCTGATCAGAGTAGGGGCCGATGCGCAACCTTGCAGGTTACCGTTATCCATCGTTTGCATTCTGTGTCTGTCACTGTAGCGTTCGGGATGGGCAATGTCTGAACTATTGTAGGAAGCCTGTGTTGAGCTGTAACTGTCGTGGAAGGCTGTGGCTGTGAGTGTGCGTTTGACAGCATTGCTGTTGGGTGGGGATGAAACTGAGGGTCCACGTATAGGATCACTGGGTGCGGCTTTAGTGTGGTAGGGTTTCGTGGGTAGGGTAAGGTTCGTGTGTGGCGGTGTCAATCTATTCGGACAGTCGCCTGTGTCTCCGGCCGACCCAAGACATGTCGTCCTCTACGGTTGCCCTGCAGTCTCCCTGAACCGAGAAGGATTCGACTGACCGTCGATTGGTTTATCCCGAGTTACTGAGCCACCTGTCTTTGAGAATGGCAACTTCCGACAGTGTGTGATAACTCCTATGTGCCGTTCTCTTTCTCTGACGAGCATGTTACTTTCATTGTGCCAGTTTTGTGTCAGCCTTACGGCTTACAGATAGGGATTTGTTTCGTTATTGGTTGGTGTCTTGAAATCTTGTTCTCCTATGAACGTACTTTCGGGATTTCGTAATTTGGTTGGTTGTCTTTTTTATGTCATTTAGTTCCATACACGGAGTAGTTACAATACGGTATACACTCCGAGAGTGGTTGACCAAGATAAAACCAAACCCTAGCACAACATTTACAAAAATGAAAGTTTACATTATATTTTACGGGTGATGTTAATTTGTCCGCGAGTTTATATAATAATTAATATATATATATATATATATATATATATATATATATATATATATAATATATATTATTATATATATATATATTATATATACTGTATATATACTTATTATCCCCTATCTATACCTATACTTATATATATACTATATATACTATATATCTATTTCTATATATAATATATATATATCATATATATATATATATATAATAATATATATATCTATATTAGGCATTTATAAAGTGGTTGACTCCGTTATAATTAAGCGTTAGGTTAAATTTAGGTTAAGTTTGGTTAGGTTGGCTTCAAAGGTCCTTCTTTTTAGCGTTTAGGCTTACAGTTAGGTTTGGTTCGGTTAGGTTAGGTTAAAAATTCACATCGTATTTACTAAAATTATTAAAAATAAGATACATTAATATTGATTTTCGTCCCTGGATTCAACACTATATAGCATATTAATTTAGATACTATATATTCTATATATATATTATATATATTTATTATATATATTATATGAGTATATATTATATATATATATATATATATATATTATTATTATATATATATATATTTATATAATATATATATATATTTATATATATAATATATTATTATATAATCTTATAAGCCAATAGGGGGTACAACTTAAATTATTTTCGTCTGGGGTACGCGATCAAAAAAGTTTGGAGACCACTGTTCTATAGTGAAAGGCCAATTTTCCTTGCAATATATACATTTATAGTTTCAGATTTCTACATCTCATTCATAAATTTCTAGGTTATTTTAGAATGTGAGTTGTTATTTTATAGTTCTTTGCATACGATTTGTTTGTTTATAATTCTATATCTTTAGTGCGGTTTCACATTGAACATACTACTTCTGTAGCAAACTCAACACTCCATATAACATGCTGAGGAATATGTGTCTAATCCCATATACGTTTCAATTACTTTGTTTTTACCTTTGAGTTTAATTTTAACTGGCACCGCAGGATATAATAACTTTCTATTGGCTTACTTTTCTTTATTTTTTTTATAATTTTTCTATTTGCTTACTTTTCTTTGGAAGTTTTTTGTAGTATTACCTTCTGACTCTTTTGACTCTACTTTCTTATCTACTAAACTTACAGTGAGAGCTGATGGCGAAGAGCTTGAGCTGTTTTGCTCTCTTGAATTTGCATTTTGTTTTGGTTTTTTCTTCATTCTCTATAGAAATGTTAGATGTTGCTTATTACATCTTTCACACTTTTCTGGTTTCTAAATTGCACTAAAGTGATTTGTTGAGCCATTTAAAACGCAATTTATTATCTTTAATAAACTGTGTTATCTCATCTTGGCTTTGTTTTTCCAGAAATTTGCATTTAACTGTACTATGATTATCTTTTTTACAAAAGTTATTATATTATTATTATTATTATTATTATTATTATTATTATTATTATTATTATTATTATTATTAATTATTCTATTATTATTAATTATTATTCTATATTATTACTATTATATTATTATTATTATTATTATTATAAATTTATTATTAATATTATTATTATTATTAATTATTATTATTATTTTATTATTATTATTAATTTATTATTTATTATTATTATTATTATTATTGTCATTATAATTTTTTTTGTTATAAATGTGATTACCCCTTTTACCTTGTAATTTTGTTTGCTTTGGTATGGTACCTAATACACCAAATAATGGGGTGTTCATGAGCCTTGCTTCTTTTTCAACATGCTCTGCGAACATACTAAAATTTATACATTTATTTTGTTCATACATTTTATCAACTTTATTTCTCCATTTATCACGCTGTTTAAGGGAAGATTTTTTAACTATTCCTGATATCATGGCACCTAGCAGAATTCAATCAATTTAAAGGTGAAATATTTATCATGGCGATTTATTTAATTAGCATTTAAAAAATACAACAGAAAATTCATCATAGCAATTTGCCTATCTTCATATTCTTAATATTCAATTCCAACTCTATCTTTAATGGTTAGTAATATATATATATAATATATTAAATATATAATATATAATATTTATATATATATTATATATAATATATATAATAATATATATATTTATATATATATATATATATATATATTAGTAATATATATATTATATACTATATATATATCTATATATATATATATATTATATATATATATAATATCTATATATATATAATTATATATATTATAGATTATATATATATATAAATATATATTATATATATATTATATAT